>JAKOGI010000759.1:282500-420837 GCA_029747015.1 Carnegiea gigantea
ACTCGGTCGGGTTCTTGGATCAGGACTATGGTATAGGTCTTTGTGTCGAGCCCCACTTTTGCTGTAATTTGGCTTGTTTTACTAAAATTTTTTTTAAAAAAAAAGAGAATTAGCAAAATAAAACCCAGCAGCAAACAGGTCCAACCACTCGCAGGGGCGCGTGCCTAGGTTTTGATCATGATCTTCACAATTTTCTTTTTTTTTCTTTTTTTCTTCAAAGATTCTGTGGATATATCTTTCAAAAACCCTCATGAAATCACACTCCTCCACTTGGAGAACTAAGACATTTAAAGGGCTAAATGCAACCATTGCACTCATGAAAAGGTCTTTTCCTTGTGCTTTACTCGAGGACGAGTAAAATCTAAGCGTGGGGGTATTTTTTCAAAACCTAACTACTACAATTTTGATGCCTTTTACGCTTGATTTAACTCCCAAAATAATCTTAAATAAGGAATTTTTCATATGTTTGATGTTTTTGTAGGTAAAAATGAAAGAATACAAAAAGAGGTGCTTTTTAGCCTACTTTAAAACCTAAAGATGCAAATGAGCCAAAACGAAAGAAAATTGTGCCAAGGAGGGACTGACCGTGTGAAGTCTAACCACAAGAACGGAGAGGCAGAGATGTGCCACGGGATGCTTATGCCACACTATAAGCTGCAAAGAAAAAAACAAGGAAGAAGACACGGTAAGGTAGCAGGAAACTGGCATAATCATATGAAGCGCAAACCTGTGGCTATTTAAATGTTGATTGGGCTAACAAGAAGGAGGGTTTTCAATTTTTTACAGGTTATCTTGTTGTAGCAGCTTTCTCTTTGTCAAATAAACTTTTGTAGGTTAAATATTTAATTAAAGAAAATGTTTATCTTTTGATTAGATTTGGTTCCCATTTGATTGCTCTTCTTTGAGTTAGCTTTAATCTCACTTTTTTTTCCCCTCTAAATCTATATCAAGTCTTCGTTTTTAATTCATGAAATCCACCCTATTGTGAATTTGATGAGCAAATGGTTGAGAGGAGATGGAGGGCTCATTCCCAAAGGTTTTGAGCCTACAATCTACTTCTTAAATTCTCAATTATCTCCTTTTCTTCATCCCCTTTCGAATCTCTTCTACTCTAGTTCTTTTTTGGAATTTTTCAATCCTAAGCTTCAATCCTCATCAAAAAAGGCTAGAATAGAGTTCATAAATGCTAATAGGAGGTAGATTGAATATAGAGTAATTGTTGACTAAGAAAAAATTAACGTCAAGTACTAACGGGTGTATGGGTTACTTCTCTCTCCTCGCCTTTTATTACTTGTCTTATATTAGTCATTGGTTTAGGCTTGCTTTTCTTTTTTTTGTTGTTGATCTTTTGAGGTGAAGTTTAATATATTGCTATGTATGGCCATGTCGAGCCATTGATCACCCTTTAGAGTCCCTTATGTGTTGATCTGTGTTTCATTTCTCTTTGTGCTAGATTAATGGTAGATTATCATTCCTATTTGTTTTTGTAGGTTTTAGGAAAACCTTAGATTAATAGTAGTCTAGTTGATTAATTCAATCCATATCTATAATTTAGTCACAACCTAAGCGAACTGACTAATATCCCTGAGGATGACAATGCTCTCACTGAAAACCACTTAATAGCCCCATTAATAGTTAACACTAGACTAGGTAACTGAGGCGGGTGAGTAAAATGTAGTTATGTTACATTTTAGGGTTTGGTTTTAAAAGTGCTTAACCCTAACCTAAGAGTTTCATGTTAATCCAATAGGGTAGTGGTTCAATTTATATTTTTTCCTCCTAAAATAATACATTTTATAGTTTTTGAATTAAAAAAATCTAGTCTATACAAAACTTTAAATTCTAATCTTCAAGTTCTTTTCAAGTGTCAACCTTATGGAACGTAGGATTCATTGACCTTTTAGATCATATTTTCTCAATGATGATAGGTACAGAAAAAGCCCCCCCCAAAAAAAAAGGTTGCATAGGTACCTAATTCTTACAGACATCAAACTTACTAATTGCTATAGACAACAAATTTCTAATGCTTAATGAAACGCTATTTGTCGCTAAAGGAAACAATTTTGCCCATGTTCGACGAATATTCATTCCACCTGATACGAAAAACATGTGAAAACTTGAAATGTATGAATGATGGATGGATGCTTGATGGATAGGGTTGGATTTGGTTGATGCTCCATCCAACCTATGATATAATCCATTACTTGCTTAGTCATCGAATTGTTTGTCATCGATTAGCATTTGTCGCTTTTTATTTTTGTTCTTTATATTTTATCCATTCCTTCGGTGATTACATACTTATTTTATAATACCATCATGGTTAACAACAAATATAATATTCATTCATTTCTTATGCTTAAAACATCATTTTTCTCTTGTCAAAAAGGAAAGCTTATTTTTTCTTATAAATCTGGGTAACATATTACATATAAGGCTTACTCAACGGTTTACCACTTGATCCACCTACTTTCACAGCATATGGTGGATGAATGGATTAAATTGGATTTTTGTTGGTGATTAGTGGATTGGATGATAGCAAGTGTTGGATGCGGAAGATGGTTCACCTGATCCAAACTCAATCCATTGCCACCCTCGATTCGTAATCTAGGTAATTTCCACCCTTGTATGTGATAGCCATAGCAAGTGCACAAGTGTTGTAGGAAAAATCAAGTCTCATTTCCATAGGGATGTGTAATCTATTGAGTTTTTCCCTGCTAAAATGCTAAGCGGAGTCAATGTTTGAAAACAAATTAAAGTAAGCTAGGTCAACACTTTATCCCAAAAAGAGAAGATCTAACAAATAAAACATGTAGGAATATGTTTTACCTACAATGCATTCAATATGTAAATCAAGCATGCTTCTTCTCAAGTTTTGGATGATTTAGAGGTTGACAACCATATAAATTTCAAGTCTTTCTTTCAATTCAAAATAAAATACTCAAACTACTCTGTTTACCATTTCTAAAGGGCTCTCATTTTAATTCAAGTTTAAGATCAAGATTATTAATTAACCTATGAACATGTAATTTCCTCTCTAGTATTACCAAGTCAAGTCTAATTTTATCGATCTAATAACAAATTTCTTCTTTGGGTACTTCACCCTATTATCCAATATTACCCAAGCAACTTTGCCTAAATTTACTCGCAAAGCAATTGAACATAAGATTAGATTTAATATACTCCAAAATAAGATCAAGCTTAAGATTTTAAATGCTAAAGATCCAACATCATTATTTTGGCTAGCAAATCCCTAGATTGAAAGAAACTACCAACGCATGATCATTCTAGCAAGTTCAAAAGAGTCTTAACAAAACATGAATCAAACTTAAAGAGTTTAAGAAGCAAAGAGAAAAAATGTTCATCAAATGAAGACTCCTTTAACAATCTTGCAATCTTCAAGGCTTCCTAGTTGCAATTTCTCCTCTTGGATCTTCTTTTACTCCAAATGGAATAGTGAATGGATGAATTTGAGAGATAAAGATGATAGAAGATGGATAAGAATGCCGCATGAAGTTGTCAAGCATGGACTTAATATAGCAAACCCCCTCCCCCCAATTCTCGGTCGCAAACAGGGAGGAAAGAGAGACATCACGATCTGTGGTCGGTGGTGGCCTTTGGCTCGATTTCTTTCTTCTTTCCTTAATAGCAGGGGTATTGGGGACTGAGGGAGCTTCCACAGTGAGCATATAACATCAGTCAAGGGGGTTAACGTCAGGTTAAAAGGTTTTTAAACCCTACAAAATATATCATACACATATAACCAAGCGTCAAAAGGAAATAGGAGCCAAAATCAATCATCAAAGCAAATAATCCCCAAAGAATTGCTAACAAATGAGCCCAAAACAATGCACATTTCAAGCAATTTTTAGTATAGTTCTATTTTTTTCAACATGTATTGCTTTACATGGTGCTATGGTAGATTTGATTAGATCAAATTGTCCTTAAAAAAGATTAGGTAGTATCAGCAGCATTGCATTATAGAGGTTGCAATGTAATAATAAATAGTCGTAATATAATAATAAACTATACTGGTGGAGGAGGACAAGTGTGAAAAATGCGAAAAAGAGTAGTAATCTATGAGTTCTTCTATTGGAAGTTACTTTTTATAGATACTATATGCTTATTAAAAGAAAAATAGTCAACTAAATAATTCGGTGAGTAAAAGTTTTGTTTGAAAAAATCTTTTCAAAAACGCACTCCTGACCCAACAAGTCAACTCGTACCTATCGGGTTTCACTTAAATGAAATTGGGTCCTAAAACCTTATCCAAGACTCTAAACATTTTGGACAAACTTAAATCGAGTAAATTTTTACTAGGTCTATTTAATACTAATGCCGGCTTGAATGACAATCAAAACTGGAACCTTGAGTTGGTAGGAGAGACTCAACCCTAAGATTTAGTCTAATAAATTGTTTTGTATCTAAGGTTAAGTTTAGTTTCATTGGCTCAATTGTAGTAACCTAGTATATGAGTTATGCCGGTTTGCACTCTTGTTCATTTGGAGTAACTTTGTTTATTTTTGAAACTTCTTATCTTTGCTTATTTTCTTGTAGTTAATGACATTAGGAGATTTATTGATTTGTGTCTCTTTGTGGTTAGATTGGCTTTTGGAAATCCGGTTAGATTTATATTTTATATTGTAAAAATATATTCTTAGGTCCTATGTCCATAAATAGGTTCTATAATAATAATAACAAAAGTTTTATATTATAAACCATAGTAAAAGTTTCTTACTATAAATCAATACACATTTTAACAAACTAGTGACCAAAATTAAATTTAATCTTAAAAATCAAATAATGACAATTCTTCGGGATAGAGGGATAATTTGGTATGTTTTACACCTTTAGTAAAATAACTTACAATAGTTAATTAACCTAGACTATATATATTGATCTTATTTGGAAGCCTTTTAGATATTGGTGATATTATTTTTATTACTAGTATCTTTATGCTCGTCTTAGTTCCACAAAGTCACCACGGTTGCCATCCCTGCTTAACCAGCCCTTAGAGCATCAGTAGTGGTAGCCTCGCGTGCTAAAAATCGGGCCAAACAAGGCTGTGGACCACTCGCTGCCTTGTAGCGTTCACCTTGAGCTTCATGGATGTGAGCCATGAGGCGCCCTACCTTATTTTTTTTGTAAGTTAGTACCCCTAAAACGATGTCGTTTCGGGGCATTGATTGGATTTTTTTATTGCTTGTTTTCGGCAAAAAAAGGAAAAAGCTAGGAAGAGAAATGTGACCGTTGGCTGGCAAAGGGATGTTGCCTAACATTTCCCTTGGCTTTTTTTATTTTTTTTATTTTGCTCAATTTATCAAACTCTTGTAATTTTTTATTCAAGCATGTCTGAATTTTTTTTTAAGTCAACCTCTTGTCTTTTTTTTTAAAAAAAAATTAAGAGCCTGTAATTATTTTTCAAATTGTTAAGTGCAAATTATTTTTCACAAAAATAATAAACCCAAATAAGAAAGCAAAACATAAAAACAAAAATATTAAAAATGTTTGGGTGTAGGGTATATAGGTAATATTTTATTTGGTGAGTCAAAGTGGTAAGCCTTACATTGAAGAGAGAAAGGCTTGTGAGGCAAAATTTTGGCTCAAAAGTTGATGTGGAGGCAGTAGGCCCTCATTGGTGAGCCAAAAATTTCGCTTACCACTTAACATCGTCTTAGTGCAAAGTAATGGATTTGGAATTTGGGTTGGGTTACTTTATGAGGGATGGAAGGTTTTCATGTTATTTTATATCATTTAGGTTGGATAAAGATGTTAAGTGGATTGTGTGTCGAACTTTATCAATTTCTTTTTTAAAAAAACAGTTATCCTCTTCTAGCTGCTATGATTCGTGTTCATCTCAAGGAGGAAGAGTTTGAGGAACTTGGTAAGGTAATTGTCCAAATGGAAGGACCTCATGAAATTCCACGTAGAGTTCAATATTTGAAGGATGAAGGAAATAAATGGTTTAAGAAGGGTGAGTTCGCCCAAGCCTCGGGCCTTTATCTGCATGCTCTCAAGCTATTGTGCTTTAGTTGTATTGTTATAGAGGCAGATGACAATATTTTTAATAGTTTTGGCCATTAATCTTCATCTTAATCTAGCTACTTCTAAGCTAAAACAAGGCATTTTGACAAATTCAGGTCTCTGTGCTCTTTGATTCTTGATTTTAAGCCTTCTAATACCAAAGCTTTGTTTAAAAGAGTAAAGGCAGCAATGGACTTATGCAATATTCGACAAGCTTTATGTGATTTGAGGGAGGCCAATCGAATTGATCCAAATAATATTGAAATTGTTAAGGAACTTCAAAAAATTGAAAGTACACAGTCGCAAGGAGACGAAAAGTGCAGGAAGTTACATAGTCAAGAGAACATTAATAAGCATGCATAGAAAGGACCATGTTTGGAAGCCGATCCTCGCAGTAAGAAAAAGGGAAAGAGTACTATTGTCGACACTTCCTATTATGGTGAGGAAGGTGAGAAGTTTTTTTGAAGTCAGAGAGCCATCCAAGCATCCGAAGGAGGCTTAAATGAGTGTAGAATGTTGTGACCAACCCTTTACTATGTCTGGCACTAATGGTCCTAATTCAAGAGAAGCAGCTAGCTACCAAAGGACGGGCATGGAAGAGGTGAGCAAAGGGGATAGTTCGATTAGTGAATTGAAGATGGATTTGGACAATTACTCCTGCTCTAGCATCAACTCCTACGACATGCGCAGAGGATAATGGTTACATGAATCCCTCCAACACAAATACCCTAGCATTTCCTTACAACATTCAGGGTCAAGTGCAAGAAAATGCCCGTTGGCATCTATCCGTTTATCTTAGGTATCCTACCGGCGCATTGAACAAGGAAGCAAGGTCAAATTTTTTGATAGGTATTCAATGACTCATATGGTTTTTCGTGTGCGACGTAACGCTCCCCAAATACAAAGATGCATGTTATGGTGGAGGACACTCAAGGGGCCATTGTGCATAACGTAACCCAATTTCTGCGGTAATTTATATTTGGGTGCATCGAGTTTTGGTGTAATCATTTAGAGGACCAGCTTTTCAAAAACTTTAATGTCGGGATTATTGAGTTTTTGTGCTATTAACATTTGGGGGGCAAATAACTATTGAAATAAATAAAAATTTATTTTTAAGTCTTTAAATTTTTCGTATTTGCAAATCTACCCTCAATCCTTAAAAACTTACTTACGAAAAATTTAAAATTGTATTTGTGGTGTTTTGCTCACTAGTAGAACTCGACGTCCTCTTTCATCTGGTATCAGAGCACGTGTGCAAAAATAATTAAGATTATTAAGCTAATTAATGACTAATTAAGCTAATTAACTGCGATTAATGCGTGAATCATCACCTTCTTACCCTGGTTCTAATTATTCACACATTATTCACTTACCTGAAGGTATTACCTCATTAGGACCTCAATTAAACTATCTCACTGATATAGTTTTAGAATTAAAACTAGAATTAGCTAAAATTAAGACTGAACTTAAGGAGCTTAAGAATCAGTTAACTGTTGTCCATCTTTCTCTTATTAACGAAGTTAGGCATAGCGAAAAAGCTACTCCTGGTACAAAAAGAAGTAGGAGAAACATCTGGTGAAAAATCGACTGAAAAGAAAGAAAAAGAAGATGGAATATAAACAATATACTCTTGAAGAGCTACAAAAAATGTTCGAAGAAGAAAAAACCCGGAAGAATTAAACCAAATCATGGGAGCAATTAGTGATAAACATGATGTTTTGTCTGATGATAATGAAGAGACCAATAATGTCTAATTAGAAGAAGAAATATATCAACAGATGAATCTAATTAAATTAGAAGATCTTAATGTATTGCCATTAGAAGAAATGATGGAGATCCCTCCATGCCCCTTGATTTAAAGAAGTAAATCAAGGGTGACCAAAGGATGAATAAATCATCCTTATTTTGTTTTAGTAATAAAACTGCAGGTCACAGGTTTAAGTCAGCAGCGAACCCGTTTTTGAGTGCTTAATTACTTAAGCCTCCTTGAGGTTTAAGTCTAATATTTTTCATTGCGATTGAAGTTTAGGAAGTCAGCTTTGTACCAAAACAAGTTCCATTCTATTTGGACTTCATTTACCCATTCAAATTAGCAAATAAATCTAAGATATACAAACTGTCCAGTTCAACCAGAATGTACCCGATTTTGGGTATGTGATTTCTTAAGCTTTGTATTTTTACCTTTTTGGAATCCCGAAGATATCTACTTTCAGGTCCAAGTATTGAATTCCAATCATACCCAGAGGAAGTAAAGAGATCATGGGGGGTTTATACACACCCTAAGATTCCCCCCCATGGCCTGAAATTAGAATCATGACCATTTTTGGTTGGGTTTAAAGAAGTGAGAAAACCGGGTAATTTTTGCCCTTGAACCCGGTTTAGCATCAGCAGCTTGTTTTCCTTCTCAAGTGGGTTTCCTTTGGCTTGGTTGCTTCCATTGCTGAGTGGCACACATCCCAAGCTGTCTAGAAGCTCAATCATCAGCTGCAAAAGAGAATTACCTTGAGAAGAACAACCCATGGGAAGCAAAGGCAGCAAAACATGTCTCTTGAAGCTCTTTGGCCAGCCGAAAAGGAAGAAGTGCTTTATGGCTGCCTCCTTTGTTTATGTTGCTAAGCTGGTTGCATTAGGACTAAATAAGTATGGTTATGTTGTAAACATCATGTATTAGTTTGTTTGATGTTTTGGATGTAATTAGATTAAGTTAGAACAAGGTTAGTACACGGTTAGCACTAACCATGTAGATTAGCTTAAGTTAATACTTTTCCTCACTAGGAAGGAAAAGTCTAGGTGTGTGTTTGCTTAGGTGCTTGTTTGCTAGGCTTGTATTAAAGCCTTATGCACGGCCATGGGCAGAATACATCAGACTTTGAATCAAAAACCAGTTGAGAGCATTTGTGCTTTTGTGCTTTGCACATTCAAACACTAAACTTACTTATCCTTAACTAGGCCGGTTAGGGTGGTGCTCAAGTGTAGTCTTAAACTTATTTAAGTGGTGTTCTTGTATCTTAATCAAGTTTAGGGGCCCTAAACTTTCGTTTGGTGGTGTTTCTGTATCCAAACAAAGGTTTAAAACTATCCATCTACCTTGATTATCCTCATGGGTTTCAAGTGAACTTAGCTAAATTTCAGTTTGCATAAACCGTGTGAACTTGAACTCTAGTGTGAGTTTTCATTTAATCCTTTGAAGATACATCAAGTTTCTTTCCTTTGCTCATTTAGAATCCCTTGATTCTAAATTCCATTCCTACTTCACGTGTTTGCTACCTCATAACCAGCATATTACGTACCATGTTCCTTGGTTTTTCTTTGATTGTATTCTCTCTTGGTTTTAAACTCTCACTCTTAAATTGAGTTTTAGCATAGACCCTCCGGAGGTACATCAAGAAATTAGGAGAAAACTTGATAAGAAATATGGTAAAATACTACTGACAATGAACATTAATTGGAGAAGAAATGGACCTATATAAAATAGAGACTAATCTAGTTAAGAATGTCGTTCCTAAATTCAAAAACTTTGGTGAACCATCTAGAAGAAATACTCATTTCCTAACATCTAGGTACGTTCCAGCAGGCGTACAAGTAATTTTTCCTTTGGGTTTATCCCAAGAAAAACCATGACCTATGAAGAAATTGGCCTTACCCCAATCAGCCAAACTGGATATATCTTAAACATTGATGGAGCCCATAATAGAGAAGAAATATTTGAGCATTGCAAAAGAGGAATGAATAGTATCTTAAATCTAAATACTACATGGACTGCGACAAATTTTCTAAATTATATCGAGCATAGTTTCTCTGGTACCGTAGCTGACTGCTATGATTCATTAAGTGAAGATGGTAAAAATACATTAATAATGATGGCAACACCGGCTGCTATGTTTAGGAATTTGCGCAAAAAAATCGAAACTGAATTCATAGGACCAAAGCTTGATTCTGAGGAAAAAGCAAGACAATGTCAAAGAAAGATTAACAACATTGAACTATGGGATATGAGATATCTAGAAAATTATATTGCTGAATTCAGTCAATATTATTATAAAATTGGGCATAACGAAACTGATCTTGGTATGTTCTATGACAAATTGCCATATCCGACAAATTCCATAACTAATGAATTAAACGAACAGATGTTTTTGATACCCTTAGTTTAAGAATTTTCTATTTACGAAAATGGGCTAATGAACAGTGTCTTGACCTTCAAAAGCAAAAGAAAATTAAGAAGCAATTCTTAATTTGCTGGGATTCACCGCACCCATGGGGAAAGAAACCTGAAAAAAGAAGGAAAAGAAAATTCTATGAGAAAAAGAGCTTTAATAAGCAAAGAGGTGAGAAATATAGAAGAAAATATTATAACAAACCAAGTTCTAAAAAATGTAGATTTTTTAGGAAAGCTGCTTATTATCCCACAGGAAAAAACAGCTGCAAATGTTGGGCATATGGAGAAGTAAGGCATTATGCTAATGAATGCAAAAATAGAAAGAATAACAAACTGATTGAAACCTTGGGAAGTCTAGATTATGTTGAGTTTAGTGAAGATGAAGCATTAGACCTAGCCCTAAGTAACAACAAAGGAATGTTGAAATTATATTGGACAATGAATATGAAGAAAGTGATTATGAAGAAACAAGTCATATGATGGAAAGTAATTCGGTTAGCCTTGGTGATCTTCAAGAAGAAGAGTTTGTTGTAGACAATGATCATGAAGAAGTCAAAGGAGATTGGGTTCTTCCTATAATTCAAAAAGACATGATCTATAAAAAGCAGATATGTATGTAAAATGATGGAAGGAGATCTTGAGATAAAGGATTATGAGTATGATGTTGGGGAAGTTAATCTGATTAATTGGGAGAATATCCTTAAGCATAACAAAGATGAAAAGTATAGGTATATCCATATTGGAAGCGTCTAAGTTCAAATCACTCCATTACAATATTATGGCAAAGATATTGATCTTTACGCTTTACTGTGTGATATTAGGCACATCAAATTTAATAATCAAATCATCATAGGGATAAAACCCAATTTATGTAATGGGTCAGTAGGATTTAATTACCGACTAGGATATTATGTAAGTCTAAAAGATGAATTTGCTAAAAACTTCTCATCCTTTAAGATAAAAATAGTTGGGATGGGTATGAAAAGAGGGGGATATCCTTTAAGGATATTTTGAAAAATTATTTACAAATTAGATAATAGAATAGACCCTAAGACTAAGGTGACAATGATAGAGGCAGAGAAATTTGAAAGTCCCACCTCTATGCAAAAGATCCAGAGGATTAAGTCCAATCCTCAGGAGATAAAAATCGATTGTTCATGGATATTTAGCTTTGCCAACCCTACAAAGATCAATAAGAAAAATATAATAAAGATTGATGAGGAAGAAAAAATCACCATTAAGCCCCAATTATTAAAGAGCATGAGTACAAGATCAGATTGGGGAGAAGGATCTTCATTAGCTAAAGAAGTGCTTAAAGAAGATGATACAATTAGCATGACCAATGAAATGAGTAGAATGAGTTTTGAGCTGCAAGACCCAGTATAGATGAATTATGAGTCTAGATAGAAAAGTTATTGGGTATAAAACTAGAACTGTTAGTAAACCCATTTATGAGGATGAATTAGTCAAAAATATGACTATGAAAATATGCTATGAAGCTATCAATACAAATCCTAATAGCATCTACATCCTAATAAAGGAATGTTTAGAGGGATATAATAAATATGAACTGTGTGCTTACATAGATAGTGGTTGTTCTGTATACTTTGGAAGAAGATCATTATTTTTCGAGTTTATGTGAAAAAGAGTTAAAAACTCTTCACAAGTAAGGATAGCTGATAATAGTATTATAAGCCACAATGAAGCCATAGAAGGGTTATCCATAGAATTAGGAGGCATTTAATGCATTATACCAATTCTATTGGCTACTGATTAACCCTCTCTAATATGATTATTGGAAATAATTTCCAAAGATTACATTCTTCATGCACCCAGACCATAAACCATATAATATTTACAATTAATGGTCACTCAGTTCCTATTGAAAAATTAAGTAAGGCTTACACTCATCCGAAAATTGAATTTTCATGCAGCCAGCGCAGTGAGAAGGTAATGCCTGCATAATGAGAAGTAGTACTGACAATCTCGTTACTTGAGTTATCTATTAAAGAGCAGATTGTTGAACAACAAGAAAAATTATACAAAGAACTCTACTCTGATAATCCTCTAAAATTTTGAGATAAAGACAAAATATTTACTAAAATTATTTTATTAAATCCCAACACTATCATCCGGGTTAAACAAATGGTGTATACACACCAAGACATTCAAGAGTTTAATAAACAAATCAAAGAACTTCTGAATAAACGATTAATCGGAAATCGCAAGAGTCCTCACACCAGTCCCGCCTTCATCGTAAGAAATCATGCTGAAGAAAAAAAGGAAAAGCTAGAGTGGTAATTAATTATAAGAAGCTTAATAATAATACTATCTTCGATGGTTACTATATTCCTAGTAAAACAGTCCTTTTCAACAGAATTCAAGGAGCCTCTTGGTTCTCGAAAATGGATTGCAAAGGCGGTTATTGGTAGATAAAAATGGATGAGGAAAGTATCCCTTTAACTGCATTTAGTGTCCTACAAGGACATTATGAATTGATAGGAATGCCATTTGGTCTTAAAAGTACACTCCAAATATTCCAGAGAAGAATGGATAGCATCTTTAATGATCTTAATCATTGTTATTTAGTTTACATTGATGATATCCTTGTCTATTCTAAAACCATAGAGCAACACAAAGATTATGTCTTAACTGTCACCTAAAGATGCATTGATCATGGTATTATACTTGGAAAGAACAAGTACATTTATGCCGAACAAGAAATTGAGTTTCTAGGTTTAGAGATAAAAGTTGGACAAATTATTCTATGAAAATGTATTTTGGAAAAAATAGAAAATTTTCTTGAAAAGATTGAAGATAGGAAGCAACTAGAAAAGTTTCTTGGATGCCTTACCTGTGCTTTAGATTTCATTAAAGATTTGGCTAAGCTAAGAAAACCTTTACAACGAAAACTTAAGAAAGTTGTGATGTGGACATGGACCACCAACGATTCAAAGATTGTCCAAAACTTCAAAAAGATATATAAAATCTTCTTGTTCTTAATCTACCTAATGAAGGAGATGATTTAATTCTTGAGACAGATGCTAGCAATGAACACTGGAGTGCGATACTCAAAATCAAAGAAGGAGAACAACTTTGCAAATATTGTAGTGGAAACTTTAATAAAGCAGAATGCAACTATCCCATGATGGAAAAGGAAATCCTTGCAGTCATAAGGGGAATTAAAAAGTTTTTAATCTTTTTAGCCCCAAAATCTTTCCTTATTCGAACTGATTGCAAAGGAATGCTTGGTTTTGTGAAAAAGAATTTATCAAATATGCAAGCGCAAGGGTGACTCTTGTGTTGGCAATTATGGCTTAACCAGTTTTCCTTCTCTATTGAACATATACAGGGATCGAAGAACTCTTTGGCAGACAATTTAACTCGAGAACTCGCCAATGGTGATCATCAAAGCCGACCTCCTGTCAAAAAAGGATGAAATCCTTAATGAAATGTCATTCCTACTAGAGTGGGTTATGCCTTCTAATAAAGTCCTTATCGATAATCTAGAATCCCATACAAAAAGTAGACCACATTTTGGTCTATTATCTACTATCTACCTAATAACCCAAAGATTTTCCCTTTTAGAGTTACAAGTTAATTACCTACAGTGTCCCTATGATATCCAAGAAAAAATAAGCTCCCATGTTCGAGAAAAATAGTTTAATGAGTGGTATGCAGCCTGCATCGACTTTTACCATCATTATGCCTATGATATTTGGGAATCATGAGGTACAACAATCTACTTTTCCGATAGATCTGGAGGTGGTGGTGTTTGCTTCCCAACAAATTCATTATCTCCAAATGACCCTGTCTTTAAAACCTGAAAATATGGGATGATACTTTACTTCATAGAAATTTCAGATCCGAAATTCCCATTTTTCTCTTTCCTCACAAAATTTCAGCAATGCATGTTCAGAAGGATCCATTGGATTCTTACATCTTCCGATGGTCCAACGAAAGTTTCAGTTCGTAGATGCCTAAATTTAGAAATTTATAGTGCCTTAATTCAATATGAAAATGGAAAAACCAAACTAGCCCGTTATCTTGTCCAGATCATTGATTGCGATGATCCCAATGACCAACGATAAAATTGGATTCATGGACATCCAGTACAGCTAGTTACTGACCCTGCTTTATCAAGGGCTATTAGATTTTTTAACATTTATCATCAATGTTGGGCATTAATTGAACAGAAAAAACATTAATGCATTATGAAAATACTACTTTCTCCTATAATAGTAAGTTTATATATTACATGAAGGTAGAAGGTGTTGTATCAGAAGATATTTTTGATTATCTTTTTGATGTTGGAGTTGAAAAATTCTTATAAGAAAAAAGGATGAAATATCTCCTTGAATTATTTGAAGAAGGGGATCTAGAGAATCTTAAGCAAATTGATGAAGATTTTGGTGATATCCAGATAATGATAGTCTGGAAGATATAATTAGAGATGAAGGCATGCAAAATCTCAATAATGATGACTAGTGTTATTATCGTTAAAAGCTCTAAAAAATGGCTGCCCCATTATTGTACTATTTTGATAAGTGTCTGACTTGTAAAATAAAGTCTGTACTGTAGAGTCAGTATGTACTGTAGCCATGTGAAAAATCAGTGTGCACTGAAGCCATTAGGGCATCCTATGTTCCTCCATCTCCTCTATAAAAGAAGAGGTCGAATGCTGAGAAGGGACACGGTCAATTGAGTATTCTTGAGCAAAAGAGAAGTCGAGATTCTCCATTTCTCTATGAGCAAGCATCTCTAGTGATCTTAGCTTAAGTCCCTGTTCAAACTTTCCATTATAATATAACCACTTTCAAGCTTTTAATAAAATAAGTTTCCCAGTAGGAAACATTATTCAATCGAACCTTATGTCTTAAATATTATAGTTTCTTGATTAAAGTCTCGCTATCCTTTAAAATATAAAACTTGATTAGTGACTACAGTCTGAAATAGGAAACGAAACAGATTTGTGCTGTGCCTGATCTAAGGAAGATGTAGTTGAGATTAGCAATCTCTATAAATTAGAAGTTAGAGGAACGACACGGTCCAATGCCGACTAAGTCCAGGTAACGGTCGAAACTCTCTAATTAAATTTTAATTATTTTTGCTAAGCATGGTGGGGGTATAACCACAGAAAGTATAATATATAAGATATAAGTAGTAGATTGTGATAACTAGTACCATTAAAGTCATTATAAGAATTTAATCAAGCATATTTCGTGAAAAAATCCTAAAAATAGCTTATTTACATAGCTAACCTCTTCTAGGGGATTTTCTGCAATTTCTAAAAGTTCAAGGACTAAATTATAAATAAACAGCACCAGAAAGTCACTTGCACCAAAACTGGAGGTACCAAAGTGTAAAGATTTTAAAACCTGGTCTAAAGTGTGAATATACTAAAACTGGAGGAACCAAAGTGTAAAATTTTCCCCATTTTTGTTCACTATCTCATAGTAGGCATAGCAAGGGGAAAAAGCATGGACTAAGGAAATCTAAATCTCATCGAAAAAAGATAGTTACACAAAGATTGGATGAGTTCGCCCTAGATGGAGAAAGGTATGGTCTTAAATTATTTATCTCTAATTCAGTTGCTTGGTGCAAGGACGATCGCTATCATGAAAAGTGATTTAAGCATTAGATATGCAACGGTCGCCACCTTCAGTAGCCCATAAATGATACTATATGGGGGAAAAGGAAGCACGAGACTTTGAACCTAGAAGAGGACAAGTTAACAGTGAAGAAAAGAGTTTTACCCAATGTGATAAACAAGGGGGGTATATTATGTTATGTCATAAAGTTATTATGCTATCTAGGTCAATATTTATGGAAGGGGATTTGTTTAGACCTGGCAAATGGGTCATTTGAATTGAATACGGGTCGGGCCTTAGGTCAGTTCAGGTCAATTTCGGGTCAACCATCTTCAAGTTGGGTTCGGTTTGGTTCGGATTTCGATCACTTTCGGGTCAACCATGTTCGGGTCGAGTACGGGTTCGGTTCAGGGGAAGTTCGGGTCGGATTTGCTTCGGGTTGGCCACGGTAGCCCGGTTCGGATGGGTTGTGGGTCGAGTCTAAATTGGGTAGGGTGGGATTCGGTTCAATGTTCGGGTGAATGTCGGGTCAGTTGTAAATCGAATCAGGTATAAATTAAGTCGGGTTAATTTTGGGTCAGTGTATATTTTCAAAGTATTCATTTTTACTCTTAAATTATATTTAAAAGGTAAAACTCATTTAATTAAACAAGCCCATTTATTTTATACTCTTCTTTAATTCATAAGTTAACGTTTATAAGTCTATCTTTTATATTTAAAACACTTCTTTTTACTTGTATTACACACACACACAGATATATATATATATATATACATATATATATATATATATATATAATATATATATATATATATACACACACACACACACACACATATATATATATATATATATATATATATATATATATATATATATATATATATATATATATAATATATATATATATATATGTATATATAAGTTGAAGTAAAATCAAAGGGACTTTTGTAATGGAAGTTTTTAGGGCTTACTTATAAATTTACTATACAAGTTACTAAGTTACAAATACAACCCATGCATGGTCGTATATCATATGTGTCGTGTAATTAACTAAAGAATTATGGATTGTTAAGTCAAGTTTCAAGCATCTCAATTGAGGTCATGCTATGACAAAACCAATGAACCAATCTAACGCCAATCATGAGTCAATTGTCTTATTTGTAAGGCTCAATACCAAAACTACCTTGAAAAATGATCAAAAACAGAAAGAAAATAATAAATTTTTTATTTTGACGGCTGTGTTGGTTCATAACTTCACGTTTTTCATATTTGGAGTTGGTAAACAGAAATAGGTTGGTTCAAGTCGATAGTTTCAATAATTGATTCAATGTTCTTTTGATAACTCTTTAAGTGATCATACATCAAAAGCGAGAGATTTGTCTTTGTGAGATTAACAACTTGATCTACATGTGCCCAATAAGTTAAAACTCAAAAGCAATTGCAATATATGAGTATGTGTCAATTAGTATTATGTCATTACATTTATGTGATTGTGAATGTTGGTTGTCGAAACTCAAGACTTGGAATTTAATTGTCTCAAATTCAAATGAGTGACATTATGATGAGATCATATGCAAACATACATTCTTGAATATGACTACGTAGAGTTTGATATGTATGAAAATGATTTAGGATCGTAGATCAGTTGTATAGTATTTTTTATGGTAGTCACATAATGGTATTATAATCATAACGTGCGTTAGGTCATTAAGTGAATTAAATCGTAAAATATGATTACTAGATCTTAATAAGTTTAATAATTTGTTAATTATGCTTATCTTTGCTTAATTCTTATCTTGACCAAATATTTTTTTTCTCTTATATTTTTACTACATGTCTATCAAATTAAAAATTTACAACTATTAACTATTTTATTTTGTCCACTTAAGTATTCCATTGATTTCATTTGTAAAATTTCCTTCCTAAGTTATTTTGCTTTTCCCTTCTAAACTCAACTAATTGAATTTGAAAATTTCAGAATCCCCCCACCGCCCAGAAAAGTCTAAAACCCAAAAAAAAAAGTCGCTATTAATAATAATTATAGAATTTTACCCCCCAAAAAACCTAAAATTTGAAAACCCTCCCTCACACTCGGTCACTCACTCGACTCGGGTTATATTCCGATCGGGTATATTTGGATTTGGGTTTTATTCGGGTACAATTGAGTCGAGTAAGAATCGAATCGGTTTTAAATCGGGTACGGTTCGATTCGAATTCGGGTTGTTCATGTTCGGTTTACTTCAGTTCTGCTCACTATGGATTGGATTTGAATTGAATCGGATCATTTCGGGTGTGGGTCATTTTTGTCCATGCTAGATTTCGGGTTGCCTTCGGTTATGAGTTGGGTTACTTCAGGTGTTTGAGTCGAAATCAGTTCATTCCATTTCGGAGGTAGGTTCGGGTACTTCTTCGGTTTGGGTTTCGGGTCTCTGGTAAGTTTTGTCAGGTCAGGATTTATTTGTAACTTAGTAACTAACTTAGCCGCTAGCTATGTTTGTAGGATTTCTTTATTGTTCGCATTACCCCACAGGCCCCAAAAAAAAAAAAAAAAAAAAAAAAACCCCAGTTATCCTCTTATAACCCTAACGTGAACAATCGGACATTGGTTTGAAATACAGCATTCCTGTATAAGAACGCAATGGGTACGATATTTAGAACTCTGTTGAGAGGACCGTGCGCTAACCATAACCTCCTTTTCGTAGCAAGTGAGAAAAATACAGTGACTCGCAGAAGAACAAATTAAGGGTACTCTGACCACCAATGAAGTGCAAGCTCATTCCTTACCAATTATGAGCTCAGCAAATATCCACAGTTAAATGGAGAATATCAAAAACATGACTTCAAGGGAGAACATCAAAACACCACAACTTCACCAGAACAATGAGATCTCAAAATCATAGACTTCCCTACTGAGATTTAAGCGTCTAGAAAACAATGGCCGGCACTCAGCAGCACAGATCACTGAAACTCCTAAGCTGCTCATACAGAAAAACAACTACGAAATTCAAACTCCAAAATTAAAGCCGCACCACCATCTGTCCAGAAACCATCTCTGGGAATCAAGAACTGGACACAGGTGAAGACACTAGCCTATAACAGTTGAAAACAGGACTTCCACCTAAAAGATATTACCAAAATTACTGATATTAGAACTTTATTTTGAGGGTAATAAAATTGTCGTTCTGAAATGTTGGAAACCAGAACTTGTACATGGTTTACTTGCCACCCTTCTTCTGGGCAGCCTTGGTGACCTTAGCACCAGAGGGTTCCTTTTTCTCAACACTCTTGATGACACCGACTGCGACAGTCTGCCTCATGTCTCTCACAGCAAAACGACCAAGAGGTGGGTACTCAGAGAAGGTCTCAACAACCATGGGCTTGGTTGGAATCATCTTAACCATACCTGCATCACCGTTCTTCAAAAACTTGGGCTCCTTCTCAAGTTCCTTACCAGAACGCCTGTCAATCTTGGTCACAAGCTCAGCAAACTTGACAGCAATGTGGGAGGTGTGGCAGTCGAGCACTGGGGCATAACCGTTTCCAATCTGACCAGGGTGGTTCATGATGATGACCTGGGAGGTGAAGCTGGCTGCCTCCTTGGCTGGGTCATTTTTGGAGTCAGAAGCAACGTATCCACGCTTAAGATCCTTGACAGCTACGTTCTTCACGTTGAATCCAACGTTGTCACCAGGAAGGGCCTCTGGAAGAGCCTCGTGATGCATCTCGACAGACTTAACTTCAGTGGTCAATCCAGTGGGACCAAAGGTGACAACCATACCAGGCTTCAAGACACCAGTCTCAACACGACCGACAGGCACAGTTCCAATACCTCCAATCTTGTAGACATCCTGCAGTGGGAGACGGAGGGGCTTGTCTGACGGCCTCTTGGGCTCCTGGACCTGGTCAAGGGCCTCAAGGAGGGTTGGTCCCTTGTACCAGTCAAGGTTGGTGGACCTCTCAATCATGTTGTCACCCTCGAACCCAGAAATGGGAACAAAGGGGATCTTGTCAGGGTTGTATCCAACCTTCTTGAGGTAAGATGAGACTTCCTTCACAATTTCATCGTACCTTGCCTTTGAGTACTTGGGAGTGGTAGCGTCCATCTGTATCATGAAACAAAAAGGCCAGGGTTACAACAGTCCACTAGAGTAAAAAACCAGCAAAGCAGAAAGGACCACGTCAATCTTGCAATACTAAAAACAAGTCGTATATACCTTGTTGCAGCAGCAAATCATTTGCTTCACACCAAGAGTGAAGGCAAGAAGTGCATGCTCACGGGTCTGACCATCCTTGGAGATGCCAGCCTCAAAACCTCCAGTGGTGGAGTCAATAATGAGGACGGCACAGTCAGCCTGGGAGGTACCAGTAATCATGTTCTTGATAAAGTCACGGTGTCCAGGGGCATCAATGACAGTGCAGTAGTACTTGGTGGTTTCGAACTTCCACAAGGCAATATCAATGGTAATACCACGCTCACGCTCTGCCTTAAGCTTGTCAAGCACCCAGGCATACTTGAATGACCTCTTGTTCATCTCAGCAGCCTCCTTCTCGAACCTTTCGATGACACGCTTGTCAATACCACCAAGCTTGTAGATCAAGTGACCAGTGGTGGTGGATTTCCCAGAGTCAACATGGCCAATGACCACAATGTTAATGTGAACCTTTTCCTTACCCATGATAAACTCTTAAGAGTTGAGCTGTAAAAAAACCAAACAGTAAGATCCCAGATGCATACACAAACAGTGCACATTGGCAATTTTTATTAGCAACAACTTGTTCTATTAGTACAAGTAGGTTGACTTTACAAAGCACAAGTAACAAGTCAACAATACGAGACACACCGACACGTTATTTCTCACAATGATACCACCCATTTAATATCAATGAAATCATGATTATTCGATTGCCAATGTGTTTATGAATCAACTTTATATTCCTAACCTCAGAAACGTCGTGGTTAGATGTGAACATAACACAGGTTATCCATAGTAGGTCCCTCTACAAATGACATGCTGGAAGACACGATTTCTTGTGTATTTATGAGTCTGAGCGGGAAAAAGTGCCCATGCTTCTTAGGGTTGATTACCACAAAATAATACCTTAAAGATAGATAAGAAAATTCGATTATTGCAGACCAACTTCTCAACAGACTTACTAGAAGATCCCATTGGCTTGCATCCAGTAGGAATTGAACCTACGAATATGCCAATTATGAGTTGGCTGCTTTACCATTCGGCCATGGATGCTTTGCTGGGATCAAACAAGCACTTAGAACAGATCGACATAATAACCATTTGAATACAGCTATGCCAGACGAGATAAAGCCAATATCGCAGTTTTCAGGCTGCGCCGAAATAGCTTGTAGCACAAACAGCCACTATCTCAAATCAAACCCAAAGCAGCATATAAATTCAAAAAATAAACTCTTCAAGTCGTGATTCAGCTACCACAATCTAATCTACTAGCTGAGCAAAGGGCACATCTGATCAAATTGAAAACGAGAAGAATAAATCTAAACAATGGCCAAAGACCTATTCTTGCTTGAACAGAATTATTGCAAACCTTGCAGTAACAGATCCACATGAAAAACACAGAGATGAATGTACCGTATGCGATATTAGACATGAACATTTAGATCATGAAAAATTGCGGAAAACAGACAACGCAAGCCAAATTAACAACAGATCCATAAGGGAGAAAAATGAAAATCTGACATAATTGAATTCAAATCCCGTGAACGAGCATGAGTTGCAAAATAAGGCGGGCGCGGGGGCAGAGAGAGAGAGAGAGAGAGAATCGTGGGCAGACCTCAGACGAATTTCGCTAAAACCGTAGCCGCTGTTGTGACAGGAAGAGGATTAAAGGAAGAACGACTGACAGAACACAGCGGAGAGATAATAGGGTTTGCAGATCTTATAGTGCTCTGCTAGCCGGCTCCTCGTCGAAAGAGAGAAGTAAATGTTAATTTGTTACTGCCGCAGAATGCGAACGACGTCGTATAGCGTGCCGCCTCGTCAAGGAACATGGACCCTACTTAGCCCTCTACAAATTATGCCAGCATGCTGCCTTTTCAAGGAACATCGATCCTACTTAGCGCGCTATAAATTATATCATAATCTTAGGTCTATAGACTCGAGCACCTTTTTTGGACTGAATGCGTACAAATGTGAGTCATTTATTTGCTCAACGGTTGATGTGTTTACTATTACCCTTCGTTATCGAGGTTATAGGCTCGAATATACAACCCGGTGACTTTTTTGTTTTCAACCTTTTTTGTATTTTATTTATTTCTTGTTTCTCGAATTTATAGGGTTGAATATTTTGTTTTATATACTTGAGAAATTTATTGTATCAAGTTGAGCATTGTGCTTCACTCGAGCATTTTCCCGATCTATAGACTCGTGACTATAACATAAGCATTGTCAACCCGCTACTATTCCATATCCGAGTCAACCAGCAAAAGAAAGTCACCCAGCATAGGCCAACGCAACTCATAGCCTCATACCAACCTTGTCAAAAGGAAATCAATAGCTTGTAGGCCCTAACTAAACCTAGCAAAATGAATCAATCGACTTGTTACAGGGCAAATAGGAGTGAGCAAAAAAATCCAAACCGAAAAATTGAATTCAAAAACAAAAAGTTGAAACCAAAAAACAGTTAATCGGTTTGATTTTTCTAAACAATTCGATTCAGTTAACCGAACCGGAAAAAAATTGGGGTTTGCATTTCGGTTTCGGTTTCAGTTTTAGTTCAACCATTTGAAACTAGGTTAACCACATAGTTAACCAAAGCTTACACTTAATTTTTTTATTTAAAATACTAAATATATACTAGTCAAATATGGATTTTTTAATTATAAAAAATGAGACTAAATATGCAATATTTTGAATATTTGTGTCCTAAATAGTAAAATTAAATGAAAAAAGGGTGAAAATTAAAAATTAAAAATTTAGATTAATTGGTACCCAATAACCAGACCAAAAATCCAGTTAATCAAACCGAAAAATTGGTTAATTGGGTTTCCTAGTTTTGTTATGGTTCGTATTTTTGCCCACTGAAAACTAGTTAACTGAAAATTTCGATTTGGTTTTTAGTTCACAATTTTTGCCAACCGAATTTTCGATTAACCAATTTTGATTATCCCTAGGGGCAAATTAAGCTCTGATCGATCATGTTTCTGCTTAATGATGTTTCAGTTCCAATTTCATGATTTTTGTTCATGTCGAACCTAGGTTAGTTAATGTTTACCTTGTCTTGCAAAATTAAACAACTTTGCATGAAATTTTGGATTTGTTCGATTCAGCTTGGGTCAAACTCATGTTTCATGTTCGCATTCCACTGATATCTTACAGATTTTCGATTGGTATAAGCCTGCGTGCTTCTTGTATACACATAATAAATAACTTATTCATACTCAATCTTCCTGCATATGTAAGCAATTTAAGCTGGCATCTAATCATTGCCTCTTTGAATTTTTAAGTAATGCTCACATGTACTAACAAAGGAAAGGAATTGTAACACTTGTTAGGTAATTTTTAATTATTTAGAAATGCCATAATTATTATTATATTATCATAATTTCAACTAGAGCGGTAAACCACACAAAAATGTGAGTTACAACAAAAGACATGTTCAAACTGAATGATTTAAGTAATCATGATTTTTTTTAAATACAGATAATTGTGTACAAATACACATTTACATTTAGATGTGTATGAACACCTGGATAATGAAAAATTTTGACTCGAGCTATTTTAGTTTGCTTAATGACAAAGAAAAGAAAAAAAAAGCATAAAATGAAAAAATGAAAAGAACAAATGATACTTCCCCAAAAGTACAGCCAATAATTTGGTCATACGTTGAAATTAGAAAAGATAAGAACAAATTTTAATTTGACAAGGCACACAAAGAACGAGGGGCGGAGAGAGAGAGGGGGGGGAGAGAGAGAGAGAGAAAGCAGATAATTAGCTTACTATACCGCTTATAGAATATATAATGATTTCCTAATCTTTCAACGTGGAGCAGGGGGTATTATGCCAAGTTTTAGAAAATTATTAAAAAAAAAAGTTCCTTAGCTCTGAAAGCTTTCCTATCATTTTCTAGTTCTCCACTTTCCTCTTGCCACTATATCATTAGAATAGCATTACCATCATGCCCTACCACTACAACTTGCTACCGTTGGGACCCCCATTTGTCACCTTTGTCACTTTTTGCCCATTTCATTGTTCCCTGTTTTAGCCACCAAAGGGCAAGGGCTGCCATTTGAGCCATCTTGGTCTGGTAGTTCTACCTCCACTTTGGCCACAGACACCCAACCATCGATGGTAGCATACCTAAGTTTTGACTTGCTAACTTTGAACTCCCTATATTTTTTTGACACAATTTAACCTAATGTCCCTTACAACAATTAATCGTGTGGCTAGCTTTATTTGTTCTTCGATCAATTTTAAATAACCAAACTTCCCTAATATTTTTAAGATAAAAGTTAGTGATTTAGGTTAGATGTGACTAATAGGTTGTTAGTAGTCTTTTAAATTTTAAAAAAACTGCAAATGACTCAAAAAAATAGAAAAGGAAATAAAGGGGGATTGAATCTTGTTTTATCAAATAAGCAAGAGAAAAGTCAAGCTTCTTGTTCTTGTTCTTCCTCTACCACCCAGAGAAAGGGGGGACTTGTCGGTGGCAGCAGTGCAATCAGTTCGTGGGTGACCATGTGTTCGCAGGCGAGACGTTTGGAGAGACTTGGTTGTTACACTGGGAGAGAGGAAGAAGGGGTTGAGTGGGTGAAATCTTAAGCCAACTCAACCCTTATAACCTATAACCACAAACCTTAGTCACTATCGCTCCCATTGATGGTCAGATTCAAAACATATAGGATTGAAATCTTCGATTTGGTAATGATCAAGAGAGAAGTTAGACTTTGTGTGATTCTTGGGGATTTGTGGTAGAACAAAGTGAGAAAGAAAGGCAAGGCATGGTATGCCAATTAGGGGCTACAATAGCTATACTGGTTATGATAAATGGATTTACTAGCAAGGAGCAGCTTGTCGAATTCTACAACTGCCATTGGCATTCAAAGTTGGGTGCTTCTTTCCTTCTCTAAAATCTATACTACTTGTTAACTAAATGGAGCTTTTGGAATGCATGTCTGTGAGACTAAGAAGACTTGTTCAATTTAGCAACTTATTGTCTTCAATCTTGAATTTATGTGATTCTTGATTAACCTGATATGTGATCTCTTTCAACTCTCATGTTTATGTTATGTTTCTAGATAACTTAAGTCTACAAAGTGTGGAAATTAAGTGATGTTTGTGAATTGTGTGTAAGGAATGTAAATTGATTGTTGTTAAAATTAGACTGCGGTTTGAGTTATCAACGGTATGTAACACATACCCTTACCCGTACTATTGGTAGTTTTACTAATTTCTTAAATTTTTAAAATAGTAGTTTTAAATAATTTCTTGAATTTTTAAACAAAATTAACAAATTTTATCAAAAATTGGCCAAGATTCTAGGTGTATAGTCATATAATGGTATCTATAATAATAAAAACACAAAAGACATATCTAAATAAATTCAATACCCACATGCCAGAGAAAACAACTCATTGTTATATCTCAACATGCCACAAGCTAGAGCACAGTCACTATGAATTTTAATATAAATAAATGAATCTATAAACAAGTCAATGCCTCACACACCTAGAGCACAATGGTGTTTATCCCAAAAATACTCAACTTCAATAAAAGACAAGCAAAGTGCTTAATTCTATAAACTACATAGATGGTTGACTCATGAAGCAGCGTAGAACAGCTAGTATCTACGCGATACATGAACACAAGTGTTGAGCTTTCGTATGCTCAAAAGGGATGTATAAATCAATTACGTTACACCATTTAACTGAAGATCTAAAGTGTTCATATATACATAATCTCCCTATAACTTATTAACAAGAACAACTAAGAGGAACCATTTTATTTCGCATAACCCAATAACGTCCACATATCTTTCAAGAAGATAGACACAGGGAAGAAGGAAAAAGAAAAGGGGTGAGCAAACCACACGGTAATTCACATTATAAAAATAAGAAGTTTTGCGCACAAAAGGAAGATATCTCAATAGAACATTCAAGGTTGTATGTAGCAGAAGGGTTTTCACCACCATCCAGGTTGCAAACGACTGAACCTATGTACTTAAGCATTGAAGATGACCTACTATTGTTCTGCAGGGCTAATGTGAAAAGTGTAACTATTCTAAAGACTACTTTCCATCATTTCTCTAGATGTTTAGGCTTAGAGGCAAATTAAGACAAATCGCACGTTGTGGTTGCTAGCATAGATGAAACTGTTACTAATAAATTGCTAAAGGTTATTGGTTTTCAACAAGGTTATGACCCTTTCAATACCTTGGTGTGGCTATTAAACCTTGGAGGTTAAACCGTAATAGCTTGATCCTAAATCATGTTTATTTATTTAATTAAGTCGTGTTATTAATTTTTTATATTTATTTATCTCATTTAATCATCCCGGTTGAGAGAATTCAATTTTGGGCCCCACTTTACAATTCAAGTTTCATTTACCGTATTAATTTCGGGAAAATTGATAGTAGGCCTCGATAATTGTGATTTAAAAGATTAAATTATTTCTCATGACATCACATTTAATTTCGAGCTTTGGAAAAAAAATTTTAATTAATCGCACCCGGTTTGATTTTTTTTCCCTAACCCAGAGCTTATTTAAGGCCAATTTGGACTCAACAAGTTTCTAATCCATTTGCTTCGCTAATTACCATCATTAGGCCCTAATTATAATTAGCAAGATATTTTTGAAGGTAAAATCTCAACCAAGTTTACTTGGATGATTTTCATCTAAGTAAACTAAGCTAGAAAAGGCAACGCTAGTCTTCCTGCTTTCCTCCACACAAGGCCATCTTCTTCTTCCTCTTCTCTCCCCTCCATGGCCACCACCACAGTAGCCACCACAGCCACCACCAGGTGGCCACCCCATTAACCACCATGCACCATCCAAACACCTCCCACATCCAGCAACACCTCCATCTCTCCCTTTTGATCACTAAGCAAGGTAAAAGTCTAGCTTAATCAGATTTCATTTTGGATTTTTATGTTGGATTTGATTGTGGATCATTTATCTTGATATAAATAAGAGTTATTTTGATTTTTTAATGGTTGGATTATGCTTGAAAGTAAGTAACGTTTGAAGTTTTTCATGGTGCTGATGATGGATTGTGATTGTTTTAAGTGAGATTTTGTGATCTTTGATATTGGTAATAAATATAAAGATATTTATACTGATTTATATAAGTTAGAGAGTGTTTTTAATGGGTGGTTACATGAAGAAAAGATTGAAAATGTGATTATTAAGCAGTAAACAGACCTAAAATAGGGGTCACTTCGGGAGAAAACTGGTATTAATTGGCACATTGAAAAACCATAATTTATGGTGCATTGATAGCTCAATGAGTTAACTTTCAATGGGATTTGGAATTACTTAGTTCTGAGTTGTGTGGACAAAGTTATGATCAATTTACGGAAACTGCACAAAATTCATCAAAACTGGGAACAAACTGGTACGAAACAAAACTGGTATTGATTGGCTCATTGAAAGATTGTGATTTTTGATATGTGGATAGATCAATGAGTTATCTTTCAAATGCCTGTTAAATCACCTTAATTTGAGTTCTGTGAAAAAAGTAATGGCTGTTTTGCTACGACTGCACAGATTGGACCGAAAATGTGCACGTCTGTGTTCTACCCCAATTTTAGGGATCTTATTATGTGAATCATACTTTGTGTCCTAAATGAAAGTTTTAGTAGACATTATGCGCTTTTTATATGAATTTTCTGAAGTAGACCATCAAACGGTATTATGTGAAGAAAGAAATCAGTGCTTAACGGATCAAACTAAGGTTATTTGAACCTTTATGAATCTCACAACGCCCCTCATGGCATTAAACCTTCTATTATCCATTTGGAATCATTACACATTCTATTATCCATTTCAGAAACATTACACCTTCTATTATCTATTTCAGAAATATCAGAAACCCATATTTCTTTTATATCAATTAAAATTGTTTCATTATTAGCTCAATCATTTTGATTTGATCTATTTTGTTTCAATTTGTTGAATTTCAAGTTCAATAACCCTAAATGATTTATTATTTAGATCATTTTGGTTTAACTTGTCATATATTGAATTATTGGAATTGTAGAAGTCTTTTTAATTAATCAATTTTCATTAAAATGTCAGTGAATATGGTTTACTAACGACATTTACCTATAATTACATTTCTTTAGCAGAGTCGGGGCTTAGTCTATCATTTTTCATTATGCATACGCATTATCAAGTGAAATATCATTTTAAAGACTTCAGGTACGTTCATTGTCTGTTTCTTTTAAAATCAACACGTATTTATCGAAATTGTATTGTTTTGATAAGCACATCAATGAATCAGTTTAATCAGTGATTTATCACATAATTAGTGACCCCATTAGCTATCAGTTACAGGGCATTACCCTTAAGTTACCCACGCGGCTTCAGGCCAGGTCCCCCGATCGGCTTGACAGGTGTACACCTATCCATAGATCGTAATAGTATTAAGGGGTTCACTATCAGATAATAACTAGCAATGCAGTTTTATATTCATCTCATTCCCTGTTTTAACTTAAATTGAATTGCAAAGCGGCCGCCTAAACAATTTATTCAGAGATCATTTAACAATACAGGAATGCATGTACTGAGTTTCGGCTCACGGTTCAAAATGTTTTCATGTTTTGTTTTAGGCAAATGCTCAGGAAATCACCCTCATGCTAGCAAACTAGCTGAACAGAGTAAGTTAAGCAAGAAAATTTGGATGGATCAACAGTGATGCAGTATATGCATACTTTAAAACTGTATTTTGAATTCTTCAGTGGATAGAGATGTAGATTATGGTGAATTTGGATGGAGATGTAGATTATGGTGAATTATTTTACTATGGTTTGTGAACCTTGCATTGGTTAATACCTGATTGTAAATGGTTGATTATGAGTGAATGTGTATGATTAAGGTTATGCTTAACTATGTTATTTTTAGTGCACTTACTTCAAGCCTTATCCTTTGGACGGCGATAACGCCCCAATCATTGGGTTTATCAGTTATAATTGAGGAATTTATTAAGGAGATTATAAACAATGAAACATAGTTAATTTAGGGGGCTTATAGATTTGGTATCAGAGCCAGGTTTAAATTTTCTTGATGGAATATGGAGTACAGAGAGTGGAGTTAAGAGATCGAGAAAGTTGATTAGTGAGGATTTTTATGATATCATTGGAGATTTATGACAATAGTAATGTCTGCTTGTCTCTCACATATTCTAAATTTTCCATCCTGACTTTAAGTTTTAGGAGATGTCATTCATATGAAACAAGTTTCAAGTGGATTGGAGGTCATTTGGTTCTTCAAAACTGTTAGACAAATCAAAGTCTATAAATTGCGCAGAATCCTAATGTATAAGGTCTGAGTTTAGTCCAGTTGTAGCCTATGCATTTCATTAGGTAGAGATGTTTTAGTTATTCTATGTCAAAATACAAAAAGTAAGCTTTTCAATGACCCATATTGCAGTACATTTGGAGACCAGTGGTTAATGAAATTTAGCCTAGTAATCTGATGGTACAGACTGTTTAAGTCAGTGGATACATACAACTTTGAGCTTATATTTCCTCATATTATGGGTGTCATTTTGTGCATTTCTTGGATCCAAGTGGCAATTACTTCAATATACTTCATTGATTGCAAATATTTTCTTCTATAACTCACGAATTTCATCTAAGTGAGTTATATCCCTTGAATTATAGGATTTTGGAGAGGCTTGTTCTATAGTACATAAGTTTGGAAATCATTAACTATCGACGATTGCATACAAGAGAAACCAAGGATACATTAGAGAGATATTTTGCTTCAATCCATTGAAATTTAAGACATACTTAAATTGCCCAAACTCTTGCAAGCAGTCCATTGATTCTACCTCTATTTGTGAAGTAGACATTACTCTTGAAAATATTTCACTGTACCTTTTGGTAACATGCCATCTGCCATTGTCCTTGTTGGAATATCAACTGTTGGATACTCCTCGTTTTGACTAGAGGCTTAATTTTCCTGTCTTTATGGCATATCCCCATCCAGTTACATCATCATTCGCTCTCATGTCATAACTTCATTAGTTCTGATCACTTTTTCTTTTTTTTAAGAGCCCAATTGTTACTAGTAGCTAGGTTATGATTGAGATTGCACCCATGTCAATAGATGATAATTTTGTTACATCTTGACTATGCTTTTTATAGGGATGATTGTTGTCCAAGTTGAGGAATCTATTGCTAAGGGAAATGCGATGTGCCTACCTTTTTGGCTGATTCAATCTTAGTTTCCTACAGTAGATCACTTACATAAAGCGTAAGTTTGTTAATCAAAATTTTTGCCTTGTAATTGGATTACGTCAGTGAGAAGTTTTGATGGGTTACTGTCCTTAGACAAATGCCCTTAGCTGATTCAGACTGCAGAACTCTAGAGTGGGAAGTTTAAGATTTCTCTTGATCTCTTCCCCATGATTTGGCTAACAATGTTGGGGATCTCAATTACTGGTCGATCTTAGTAGCTGAGCCGATGAAATGAATCCCCCCCGTACCCATTGACATCCCTTTTATGGATGATGAACTGGCAGATAGGGCAGCCCAGCATAACCCTAAAGTCTATAATGGAAAGTATGACCCAGTGGAACCTAAAGAATGGATTTGAGGAATGGAAAAAATTTTTACTGTAGTAGAGGTTCCAGGGGATAAAAAGGTGGAACATTTTATCTAACCTATGAAACCGATATTTGGTGGAACACTATTAAGAATAGGCTCTTAAGGTCTGACTTTACTTGGAGCAGATTTGTGGAAGAACTAAATACACTGCTCTGGATTTCCAAAGTGGAACTAACAAATGCACGTGGTGCGGTAGCCCAGAGCACCTTATTGCTGCCTGTTCCCGAAGACTGAAGGCTGCAGACAAGGCCTCTCACCTTCAAATCTCACAAATGTAGGAAGCACTCACGTGTTAAGCAAGAAGAAAGCTGTCATCTCTAGTACGGTAGTTACTGGAGCTCTGATTTATTTTGGACCATTTTGTGCATTGGTTGATTCAGTTGCCACTCATTCATTTATATTCACACGATCTGCCATGCAAGTGAACCTTGAGAATAAGGAGGCAGAAACGAATTATGGAATCAAGTTATCTAATGACTCTAGAGTTGAGTGTTCTATCTCTTATAAATTCATTTTAATTACTATTGGTGGGATAGTTTTTCCTAGAGTTCTGATTCTATTTGACTCATCAGACTTTGATATCATTTCGAAAATGAGCTGATTGTGTACTTATGGGGTCAAGATAGGTTGTGATGACCCTAAGATTATTTCAAGAGATGAACGAGGGAGAGAACTATGTTTCATGGGCAAAGAGGGGAAAAATCTTGTCCTTTAAATTCTATTATGAAAACAAGTGAGCTTTTATGACAAGGATATATTGTGTATTGGTGTTATGCTATTAACAAGCAATCTAAGGAAGAACAAGTAGAAGATATCCCTATAGTTTGTGAATTTAAAGATGTTTTCCTGAAAAGCTATCGGGATTTTCCCTCTAAGAGAAAGCGATTTTGAGATTGAATTAATCCCTAGTGTCTAACCTATCTCAAAAACCCCATATCATATGGCCCCAATTGAGCTTAAAAAACTGAAGTTTCAGTTAAAGGAATTATCACAGAAGAGATATATCAAACCATCCAAATGTGCCACCATGGGATGCCCAATTCTATTTGTAAAGAAGAAGAATGGAACCTGGAGGTTATGTATTGATTACAGATAGCTGAACAAGATCACCATCAAAAACACATACCCATTGCCCAAGTAGATAACTTATTTGATCAATGGCAGAGAGTAGCAGTCTGATCTAAGATTAATTTGAGGTCAAGGTACCATCAACTTGGGATTATACCTGAAGAAATTCCCAAAACTACACTAAGGACCATGTTTGGGTCACTATAAATTCATTGTGATGCCTTTTAACCTAATCAATGGCCCTGCAGCCTTTATGGATCTTATGAATAGAATTTCATACCCTATTTAGATAAGCTTGTTGTGGTGTTTATAAAATGACATCTTGAATTACTCCAATGATACAGGTAAGCATATTGTTCATTTGAGACAGCGTTGAAGACCTTGAAGGGACATCAATTACATAACAACTACAAAAAGCATGAGTACTGATTAGAAGCAATGTTATTTAAGGAGCATATGGCTTCAAAGGAAGAGATTAAGGTTGATTTGCACAAGCTAAAAGCGGTTACAAAGTGCCCAGCACCCACCAATGCACTAGGCCTAGAAACTGTTTGAGTTTACCAGGGAATTATCGAGTTCAGAAAGGATTTATCAAATATTATCTTCCCTAACCAATTTGTTGAAGCAAGTTAGCAAGAAGATAAAGTGGTGGCTTATGCCTTCTAACAGTTCAAGTCTTATGAGAAGAATTACCCTACCTATGTTTTTGCATTGAAAATTTAGAGACATTACTTATATGGGGTACCATGCAAGAATCAATACTGATCATCAAAGTTTTAAGTACATCTTCACGCAAAAGAAGTTCCATCAGTTTTGGTAGATCGAATGTCAACCCAAAAAGGGAAATGTTATGGTAGACGCCCTAAATAGGAAGGCACAACATACCTTGAACGCTATAATGATTACGCAACTGAATCTCTTGAGAGAGCTAAAGGTCTTGGACATTCAATTAGTATTGAACACGAAGGTGAATGTTCAATTGCCAGTGCTTACCTTACAGCCCTCCCTAATGGAGGAAATTAGAGTGAATCAGGATAGCGATCCTGAGCTCCAAAGAATAAAGCAGAATCTTGAGAAAGAAATTCAATTTCAATAGATTTTGTCATGGGATTTCCTCAGGTATAGTGTCTGATAGAGATCAGAGATTTCAAGCCTGTTTTGGCATGCACTTCAAGGAGCCTTTGGAACTAGATTGAACTTTAGCAGTTCTTGTCATCCTAAAACGGATGTGCAAGCATCTAACAATACCAATGGATCCAACCCTTCTAAGATGGAACCTATAGTACTTCACGACCTACAACCAATATTTGCATTTGAAGAAAGTATGGAACTCCCAGTGGTCAACGTTATGATAGCATTAGTAGAGAATCCTACATGAAACATCAGGATAAAATAGCGGCCGACATTGACAACAAAATTATCTTTTGAGTCATGAAGATCTTCTTCAGCATTCAATAAGGCGGCATATCACAGAAGGCGCTTGAAAACATACCATTGGATCCGGCAGAAAGGCTATATTGACAACAGAAGAAGACTCCTGGAATTTTGGGTATATGATAAGGTTTCTTTTTTTTTCCAGAAAGTTTCACCAACTAAGGGTGTAAGGGGATTGAATTGCAAACTAAATTGAGGCCAAGATCTATTAGACCATACAAGTTTATTGAAAGGTTGAATCTCATAACTGTCTACTAGATCTGCCTATATAACTCAAACACATGCATAACATGTTCTTTACCTCATAACTTTGGCAGTACATTTCAAATCCTGACTCCACCATCATAACCAAATCCATTGCGGTCATTGAGGATCTTGTGTTTCAAGAGGCGGTCATTGAGGATCTTGTGTTTCAAGAGCACCCAATCTAGATATTAGATCTCAGGATTAAGCAGCTCAGCATCAAGCAGACATCTTTAATCATTTTACTTTGGACAAATTATACCTCCTCAGAATCTACTTGAGAAACTGAGGAAGAAATGAAAGCCAAGTACCCATACTTATCTGAGTTAACCATGCATGCTTTTATAAATTTCATAAGTTTTAAGGACGAAACTCTTTAAGGGGGGAAGACTGTAATAGTCCGACCCTAAATCATGTTTATTTATTTAACTAAGCTGTGTTATTAATTTTTCGCATTTAATTATCCCATTTCATCATCCCAGTCGGGAGAATTCAATTTTGGGCCCACTTTGCAATACGAGTTTCATTTACCGAAAAATTTCAGGAAAATTGATAGAAGGCCTCAATAATTATGATTTAAAAGATTACATTATTTTTCATGACATCACATTTAATTTTGAGCTTCGGAAAAAAAATTAAATTGATCGCACCCGGTTTGATATTCTTTTCCCGAACTTGAGCTCATTTAAGCCCAATTTCGGCCCAACAGGTTCCTAACCCATTTGCTTATCTAATTACCATCATTAAGCCTTAATTATCATTAGTAATAGCTGATTTTTTTGTGCTTAATTCTCAGTCAAGTATATTGGAGTGGTTTTCATCCAAGTAAATACCATATCACAAAATATCAAGCTTTGCTTCTTCTTCTCCCTCCTCCTCCTACCCCATGGCTAACCCTCCCTGCCACCACTGTTCTGGTGGCTGCCGCCACCTCCAGCCACCAACCGACCACCCCATCAACCACCATCCACCACCCACCACCCAAACACCTCCCACATCAAGCAACACCTCCATCTCTTCCTTTTGATCACTAAGCAAGGTAAAAGTCTAGCCTAATCAAATTTCATTTTGGATTTTTATGTTGGATTTGATTATGGATCATTTATCTTGATATAAATAAGAGTTATTTTGATGTTTTAATGGTTGGATTATGCTTGAAAGTAAGTGATGTTTGAAGTTGTTCATGATCATGCAAGTTTAGGTGGGGATAATGGGTTTTGATTGTTTTAAGTGAGATTTTGTGATCTTTGGCATTGGTACTAAGTATCAAGATATTTATGCTGACTTATATAAGTTAGAGAGTGATTTTAATGGGTGGTTATGTCAAAAAAAGCTTGCAAATAAGTGCTATTATGCTATAAACAGACCCACAATAAGGGTGGCTTTGGAAATAAACTGGTATTCCGTGGGACATGGAAAAATTATGATTTTTAGTGTGAAGATACCTCAATGAGTTACCTTTCAATGGGCTCTAGAATTACTTAATTCTGAGTTATGTAGACAAAGTTATAGCCACTTTACTAAAGACTGCGTAGAATATATTGAAACTGGGAGCAATTTTGAACAGTGGACTTTACAAAAGAACTGGTATTGACTAGCTCATTGAAAATTTGTAATTTTTGGTACACGGATTGATCAATGAGTTAACTTTCACATGCTTTTTGAATTGCCTTAATCCGAGTTCTGTGGGAAAAGTCATGGTTGTTGTGCTACGACTGCGCAGATTAAACTAAAATTATGCATGTCTGTGTTCTATCCTAATTTTAGGGACCTTACTATATGAATCATGCTTTGTGTCCCAAATAAAAGTTTTAGTGGACATTATAAGCTTTTTATATTGGGGTTTTACATCTTATTTGAAGGTCAGGAGTGAAAGATATGGATTTTCTAATACAGATCATCAAACAGTAATATGAGTGAATACAGAAATCATGACATTTGAAAATATTTTCAGAAGCTTCTATACAATTATGAGTATTGCAAGGAAATTAAAAAGTGTAGTCAGTTCAACAAGTGTGATTATGTATAGAAGCTTACATGGGTTGAAAACCAAATTAAATGAGCATGAAAATAAAATTTGGAAAGTGAGCAGAGTAATGACTCAAAATCAGTGTCCATCGAACCAAGCTGGTGTTATTTGAACTTTTATGAACCTCACAATACCTCTCCTGACATTAAGCCTTCTATTATTAATTTCAGAAGCATTACACTTTCCATTATCCATTTCGAAAATATCAGAAATCCATATTTCATTTATATCAATTAAGATCTTTTCATTATTACCTCAATCATTCCAATTTGGTCTATTTTATTTTAGTTTGTTGTATTTCAAGTTCAATAACCCTAATTGATTTTTTTTTTTCAAATCATTTTGTTGTATATATTGAATTATTGAAATTGTGGAAGCCTTTTTAATTAATCAATTTCCAGTACAATGGGACTAAATATTGTTTACTAACTGTATTTACCTATAATTACATTTTTTTAGCAGAATAGGGGCCTAGTCTATCGTTTTTATTATGCATAAGTATTGTCAAGTGAAATATCATTTTAAAGACTTCAGGTACGTCCATTGCCTGTATCTTTGGAAATAAGAGTTCAGTTATCAAAGTATCATGTTTGGTAAGTATATCAATGAATCAGATTACACAGTGATTTATCAGTTAATTATTGACCCCATCAGTTATCATCTATAGGACATTCACCCTTCAGTTACCCGTGCGGCTTCAGGTCAGGTCTCCGTTCGGCTTGGCAAGTGTACACCTATCCATAGATCGTAATAGTATCAAGGGATTCACTATCAGATAATAATTAGCAATGCAGTTTTATATTCATCTCATTCCCTATTTTGACCTTAAATGAATTACAAAGTGGGCCCAATCAGTATTTCAATGATCATTTAACAATTCAGAAATGTATGTACTGAGCTTCAGCTCACAGTTCGAAATGTTTTTTATGTTCTGGTTTAGGTAAATGACCAGAGAATTGCCATCATGCTAGCAAAGCAGCGGAAGAGAATAAGTTGAACTAGGAAATCTGTATGAATCAGCGGTGATACAGTTTATGCATACTTTAAAGCTGTATTTTGAATTCTTCGGTGTTTGAGGATGTAGATTACATGCTGAGTTGTCTTACTATGGTTTATAAACCTTATATTCGTTAACACTTGATTGTGAATGGATGATCATGTGTGAATGTGTATGGTTGAGGTTATGCCTAACTATGTTATTTCAGGACACATACTTCAAGCCTTGTCCTTTGGGACGACGATAACACCCTTGTTATTGGATTTATTAGATTACAATTGAGTGATTTATTAAGAAGAATATAAATAGTAAAACATGTTTAATTCGGGGCGTTACAAGGCTTGTACAAGAATGTTATAGAATTGTGAATGGGCAAGTCTCTTCCCCATCTACATCATTTTCACTTGGTTGGATGTATAGATAGTCTCGTCTGTTGGTGCTTTTGTCGATAAAAGTAAACATTTCAAACAAACCCTACAACAATAGCAGAAATAAAGAAAATTGAATTGTAGGACTCGTCACTTACACAGTCATAACAATTCAATAATCGAATGGGGACCACCAAAAAAAATTAAAAACAAAAATTCTTGGACATGGAGGCACCAAAAAAAAAAAAAAAAAAAAAGACAGGAGCAAATGCAGGCAAGTGCTCTTCAGCAAACAGGTTACCCGTTGATGTACCCAAAAGGTTATACATTCAAAGGTTAGCCGATTGTTAAATCAAATTCGCCTCTAGAAAATTTTTGCCTTTGGAAGTTTGCCTTATGAGGATTCAAAGTAACCCTTGGATGTACTCAAAAGGGTGAAACATTCAAAGGTTAACTAATATTAAGTCAAAATTCACATTGTGGAGAATTTTCGCCCCTGGAAGTTCGTCTTAGGAAAATTTAAAGTTTAGCCATGGATGTACCCAAAAGGGTTATACATTCAAAGATTAACTGATATTATGTCAAAATTCACCTTGTGGAGAATTTTTGCATTTGAAAGTTCGCTTTAAGAGGATTCAAAGTTAACCCGTTAATATACTCAAGAGTTGAATATTCAAAGGTTAATCGATATTAAATCAAAATTCGCCTTATGGAGAATTTTTGCCTTTGAGAAGTTCGCCTTAGGAGGATTCAAAGTTAATCAGTTGATGTACCCAAAGGGGTTAAACATTCAAAAGTTAATCGATATTAAATCAAAATTCGCCTTAGGGAGAATTTTCGCCTTTGGAAAGTTTGCCTTAAGAGGATTCAAGGTTAACGCGTTGATATACCCAAAAAGGTTATACATTCAAAGGTTAACTACAACAAAGTATTGCAAATTTCAACAGGAAACAAAGAACTAGTAATATTGCATAAATTTGTAGAACGACCTTCACACAAATAAAAAAAATGGGTAGATTGAGGCAAACAAGTGAGAAAGATGCAAATTTTGATTCAAGTTTATGTGATCTAAGCAAAAGAAAAAAAAAAAGGGAGTAGAAGACCAATTAATTGTGAAAAGTATAGAGTACACATTCTATCAAAAAAAGAGCAACAAGGTAGACGTGAAGAAGCATTTATCTTAAAAAAAAAAAAAAAACAGAGGGAAAGCACAAGAAGAAGAAAGCAGGAACAAGCAGCAGCCAATTAATAGCGAATCACAGTGAAATTATCTTCAAATGTTACTTTATTGAACTATTAACATTGAAGTGTTATAATTTCACTCTTTTTGCCAATTTCACTTCTGCTGCCAAATTCCCTTCTGCTGCAAATCTCACTGTTGCAGAGAGAGATAGAAAGGGGTGAGATGCGCATTCTCAATAAACAACAGTAAAATAATAAAAGGGGGACATCATAACAAATGGGAGACCAAAGTGAGGTAGACGACTGAAAGGAAATTAACGCGCCTGAAGAAGCGCGCCTGAAGAAGCGCGTCCTCGTTCACAGCAATGGCATTGGTGGGCTTTGTCTTAAGATATGAATTACGAAATAAAGTTTTCCAGCAACAAGACAAAAACAAGAAAAAAAAAAAAGAGTAAACTTCAATGCACAAGCCTCACAAAATTAGAGTTGTCAACGTTCCCCCCCCCCAAAAAAAAAGAAGCAGCACAAGGAATAGCTCCACGATTAAGTTTATGAAGTCCCGATAATTTAGGGAGAGAAGACCCAAAAAAAAAGCATTACCTATATTTTTTCCTCCTGTTGGGCAAATTAGAATTTTGTGACGAGGGTGATATAATTCAATCTCCACAAGACCATATGTTATATAGATTAGGTAAATGGAATAAATATATATACACATTCCAAAAAGTTTATGGGTGTATTACGCATTAATAGAAAGTGAAATCTTCTGCGTTGATTGATATATTTTATTCAAGCAAGTTTCTTACCTCAAATTGAAGAAAGAATCCTGAAAGTTTTTATTTGTCTTGAAAGACCAATTAATATGAGTGTGTCAATCAAATATATTGATTTGAGTCAAAAAAAAAAAAAGAGAGAGAGAAAAAAAAAAAAAAGAGACCAATAAATTGGTTAATAACACTTATTGAAGACCTTATCAAGTCAAAAATTTTGATCTAGGTACTACATAGCTAAAGTTGTGCCAATGGTGATTTCTGCATTCGAATTTCGAGACCTATCTACACCAAATATTCTAAGATCATGGATGCAGTCAACTCTCAAGGGGGCATTTGTAGAATGCAAATTTTTTGCTAGCCAACCAAAATCTGAAATGTGAAAAGAAATAAATACTTTTATTTCTACCAATTACAGCATGCAATGTGTTAAATTAATTACGACAATTCATTAAATTAAATATTTAATGAAAACATATTGCGGCCAATTAAAAAGCGCCACATAGCATAAATGATGTAAAAAATAAATGATTGTTCCTTTTAATAGAGGTAATGAGAAAAATCCTAACTTCGACTTCTCTATAAAAGAGAGCTACCCCCTCATTCAGGGGCCCACATTTTTAGAAGAACTCACAACAGTTTAAGAACTTTTCTCTGGTAGAAGGCAACAAGCACTGTAAACATGTGATGTCTACACGCGGAGATCAAACCCACCTCTTGATTGAGATTAAGATCAGGATCAAACTCATTCAGGACTATTCAAGAATATTGAATCAGAGGATTTGTTCTTGTAACAGTTATACAGAGATTGAACCAATTCTTTGATATAAGTACAAAAATTCAACTTGTTACTCAATTTTTTATCTAATTTATTTTAGGCTCAAAATTTGTGATTACAAATGTTTTTATAATTCATACCTTAAAGACCAACAATCATACATATGTGTCTAAAAATTATACTATGCAATTATTTAATAATTCAACAACTCCTCACATCTATCATTACAACTTCTTATAACTTCTTGCAATTCCTTACAACTTCTTACTGCATACAACTACATCTTATTGCAAAAAAGGATGAGCCCTATGTGTCATAAATTAAGCCATTGAAAAAAATTGGAGTGAACCCACAAGTGGATTTATGCCCAAAATTGATGCAAACTAGGGGTTACAATAGCCATTAAATAGATTCATGTAAATACATTTAGGCATAGAGGACATCCACTTAAATGCGTAATGTAGACTGCAACCCATTTTGAACTTCAGTCGAAGCACCCCATAAGCTTTATGCTCTACTAGCAACCCCCTATGAACCGCAGGTGCAACCCATTTCGAGCTTCAGCCCAATCAACAATATGAACCTGCAATTCCAGCCCAAATACGTAGTTTGAGCTATTAAATCTAGCACAGCCCCAACGCTCCAAGAAACGGACGAAAAAGGTCTCAGCTATGACACAGTTTTGGGTGTATTGATCCCAAAAAAGGTTAGGTCTTTGGTTCTCCATTGGACGAATGTCAAGTTATATAAGCTGAAAACGAAGAAAAGTTACCCCAGTATAAATTTTCTAGAAATTTTATATTGAAAGAAGAGTTATTTTTGGTCAGAGATGGATTGAAACTAAGGGCTTATTTTTAGGGAGGGTGCTGAGACTTAAACAAAATATGTATTATATGCAAAAATAAGAGGTGGGTTGTTTGGCAGTTGAGATTTTAAAAAATTAATTGTATATGGTAACCTAATCTATAAATTTCCATTCCTATATTATTTGTCAAAAAGTGATCATTAAGATGAAAAAAAGGTAGGAGGTAGGGAAGAAAATATAGCTTGGACTCTCTAAAACTCCATTTAAAACTCAAGTTGATGTTGAAAACGAATTCAAAATGGGCATATGGTATCGATATAGATGTTATTTTAGAGAATAGATATTGGTATCGAACCTATATCCTATCAAAGGGGTGAAAATATACTTCAACCTGCATTTTATGAAGTCTATGTTAAAGCTCATTCAGAGAATCAACAAAGAACTTACTCCCTGCATCACACAAAATTTGTTTTGTGTAACGAAAATTTTTTTATGGGTGCATTAATTAATGCACTATTTTCTATTAATTTTAGAAAGAAGAGAAAATTATTAATACTAATAGTAATACAAAGGGACTTTTTCTGTGGACTTCCATAAAAGAAAAAGGGAACAAATATTTTGAAATAGAGGAGTAATAGCCCAATCTCTATTGCCTCTCCTCTATTAATCAGAGTATCCCCTCTAACTTTCTACTTGTCAAATTGCATGTAGTAATTGACCTTTGTAGAAAAAGGGCATATATTTAACACCTCGATTTTAAGAAAATTATTTTTTAAATTTATTTTAATCTTTTATCTGTTTTAGTCGAAGCCTATATGCTCAGACATTACGTTGTGTCACCTAAGTGATGACATAAAGCTCATTAAGACATGTTCAGTTAGAGAAAACCAAAGAAATATCAATAAAATATGAAACAAAAATACGATTTTATTCAAAATAAATAGTTTCACCTAGCCTATTTTAAAAGTCTAGCAAAAGTAAAGACACCACTGCGAGTAGTGGACCTAATTTAGTGTAGTTGTGATCTCTCTCCAAGCCCAACTCATTCCTGTAGACCTAAAAAAGGAAAATATGAAAGAATAGGCCAAACAAGGCTTTGTCCAATATGGCTATGTGCTGTAGATAAAATTTAGTGCATGTTTCAATACATTATTTTATGCTACAAATCGGTTCGACAATCGCACATTATTTATTTTACATTAGCACCGTAGCAATAGTGGAAATCATATGTGCATAATTGGAGTGAATTGGAAGCCCGATCATGTGATCCACAACTATTAGAGCATTGGTGGGTCCCACTCTAGCTATGGCAAAATACACTCAAAATACTTAATCAATACTTTACTTAACATCAATTAATATTTCGAAGAGCGGTTATAAAAGGATATGGCCATCATATTGTGCCTCATGTAAGATTGCCCTAATAAATTCAATTGAAGTCATCCGAACCCATTGATACCCTATTACCAGTTAATCGTTTACGTCAAGGGGTTGCAGATCATAATTAATAATCATACATACCACCTGTATGTTAAACTCTTGGATTTTGATAATATTATGTATACTTTATTTATGTAAGCTATGCCATAATAATCCGAAGTCCCCTTTAATATGGATCTTTCGCTATATAGTATAAAGTGAAGTTAGGATAGAGTTACTTCGAGGTGGTGAGGAGGGTCATGCATCAAGGGATACCTATAGGGCTCCGTGAGTGGTTAGGATAGAGTTGAACTTTAAATCCATGAATTGAAAGATGGTGAAGTTGATGCTAAGTTTGTTACTAGAGAGAGATAAGGTGTTTACCACAACTACTTTGGCTAGTTTGGTGCTTTATAATGTTGCAAATTATTTTATACAACCAGTTGGGCATTTGATTTGTCTAACTGGGCCCCCATTCATATTGTTTTGGGTTGCTTTTTTGGATTGCATGTGATTGCCGAGCCCAGCTTCTTCTCCCCTTTTCCGCTCTTTTTTTTTTAGAATTACGCAGTGCTTGCGCACAACTTCTTCCTTCTCGGCTCTCTCTGTTTTTTTACTCTTTGCAATGCTTTTCCACCCTCTGCTCTGCTTTTTTGCTTTCTTTGGTTTAGATATACTTTTTTGCTCTCTTTGGTTTCTCCTTTGCTATCCATTCAATGTCTGGTATTAATCTCAATGTGCCTATTGCTTTTGAAGATTTTTCGAATAGGAGTTCTTCGTCAAGTTTGATTACGCTTTGCCGATCTGAGTTCTTAGTTTTGAATTTTGTAATTTTTGTCTTATAATTTTGTGTTTTGATGACCTCATTTTGAGATTTTCCAATTGGATTGCATTCATTGTTATGCTTCTTTCTTATGGAAAAATAATGCATTTGGAGGTTTGAATGTTTGTGGTTTTATTATTATTTAATTTTCAATGTTTGTTAGAATGATTTTTTTTTTGGGTTCTGCTGTAGTGTGTTGGTTCTAATTCTTTACTAACGCTTAATAAACAATGTTTAGCTCATTAAAAAAAAAGTTTAGCTCACTAATAATACGTTTAATCATTATTATAAAACGTATTTGTCGACATGAGTAGCCAATAATGTCCACTCACTAAAAATTTATGTTTAGCTCACTAAAAAAAAAAATCAAAAATCATGGTCACTAAATATAAGTTTCCCCAACGGGGGAAAAACATGAAAAATGTCACTATAAACAATTTTATGCTTACCAAAAATAGTTTTCAACTCACTAAATGAACCTTGTGTCTAGTACAAATAACTCGGTTTGTTCTTACATATGACTTAAATAGATGTTGTGTTTACTAACAGTTAAGCTCTTTTCTTTGTTGTTTAAGTGTTTAAATGTACATTATACATCCAAAAAGCATAACTTCGTGGTTACTAGTATCAACCTTATGCTCACTAAAAAGAAGTTCAACTCACTAAAAAATAAGTTTAGCTAAACTAAGATTAAGCTTATGCTCACTAATTACGCAATTTAGCTCACTATAAAATTTATGTTTGCTTTCGCAGATGATTCTTCATTTTTGCTGTCCACATTAGATTAGGCTGTTGTTGAGGTTGTTGATGTGGGGGGAATGTGTTACGAGTTCATGTAATTTTGTTGGTGTTTTCAAAGGGAAAGGTGTGTCTTTTGAGTGCACCTGATAGTGGCAATACTGTGGCCATTGTGTCTGATTCCATTGGTTAGACTACTCAATGAATTATTATTTTCCGCTTACTATTTTTACAAGTTTTTCTTGTTTACCTATTTCAGTCTGATTCCATTGGTAATACTTGGTTGGTTAGACTACATCGATTGAAAGAAAAGCGGTATCCAGCTTTTTGCAAGAATGTTTTTTCTAGTGGCATCTTATCATCGTAGAGAAGTGAGTCTACGAATGGTTTTTTATCAAAGTGAGTCAATGCTACTTACGATTTGTTTGATTTTTATAATATATTATGTGATGTTGTGATTGAGTTGAGGATTAAGGAGAAGGAAGAAAATGTGAAGAATAAGTATGGTTTCCCTAAGATATATTTGCCACATGTTAGCCTTTTTGTAGCATGCTGCGAAAAGCTATGCCAATAATCTTTACAAAGTTTTTAAGAACGAGTACATTAGAGGTCAAGGGTGTTGTCAAGATGTGCTCAACTCAACTAAGACTCCTTATGCTGCGAACTATACCAATAATCTTTCCATCCAGCCAGTTTAGCACAAGCTAGGTACTTTACACTTCTTGAGGTAATGTTTACACCCTAACTCATCTTGGTTTTTCTTTTAAAATGTGTTTGGATATCTATAAGTTGTAAGTGTGACCTTGTATGCCAAGGGGACCTTATGTGCAAAACCTAGACTGCAATACATGAGTTTATGAATTTTTGAACGCGCAATATGCTGTTGTGATTAGATATTTTTACTTAAGCAGTTCATGTTTCAAAGTGGTTTTTCTAAGTTAATAGAAGTTTTGGTTGAGATGGATTAGGCTTACTAGGAGCCAAATGAATGTATGCATAAAATACTAAATCCTAAACTGAAAGATTAAGGTGAGTTTACGGGAGGGTGCCTCTTGAGATCAAGGTAGGTTTACCCTGTTATATAGACAAGTTAATATCCCTGAGTTATAGCATGCGGTTTTTGGGTACATGCCATTGTAGATAGACATATACTAAGATGGGTTCTGGTAACCCATGAACTTATTGGGCGGAAGGCTAAGAGATTCTTTGGTGGGGTCACTTACCAATGAAATTGACTCTATTTTGGTCTTGAATAATTGTTAATGTTTGACGTTTAAAGATCTTAAACTGACTGGGAATCTTTTTCGAACTATTGAATATTTTTATCTCAACCTGAAATGTTTGAAGTGAATTTTATGGTTAGAGGTAGACATTATTGAGCTCTGCCTTGCTGTTCGAAATATTTTGTTTTCATGTACCAATGTGCTATATTAGAGATGGGTTGTGAGTGAGGCTATGAAGAAGTCTTTGGATAAACCTTTCCAGGTTTAAACAAATGTTGGACTTATAGTTGATTGATTTTGACCATTGACATTTGACTATTGACTGTGGATTGTATTTTTGACTAATTTAAATAAAATTCCTTTTTGCCTTATATTTCCTAATGAAATATGACAGTGATGCCCATTAGGTTGTTCACTGCTGCATTAAATAGGCTAAAGACTAGTGTTATGGGGCTACCGAAAACAAGGAGTAAGAATAACGCCATTTGGGTGATTGTCGACCGGTTGACCAAGTCCGACCATTTCATAGCCATAGTGATAAGTGCTTAATGTATATATCGTTTTAGGGCCATTTTGCTTCATTTTTAGCAGAATTGTGTGCTTTAAATTATCATTTATACTCCAATTCTCGATTTATGCTTGGGTATGGTTGTTTGATGATTATTATAGAAATTTAGACCTTTCTACCCTTATTTGACCCTTATTTGAGCATACTTTGACCCCCCACAGATGCCCCTGAGTTTCCATGCTCGTGGAGCAAGAGAAGAGCAGAAGAATTGAGCTCCAGCTAAGACCACAGTTAGCCGTGGTGGATGTCACGGTCCGTAGAAGGCATAACTGCTAATCTCTTCATTTTTCCTCATCTTGTGCCTAAGGTTGATTGTGTTTTTCTATAAATAGTGCATCCCTCAGCAACAGAACACACTTCTAATTCCATTCCTTTTGCTCTCTTCAAGTAGATTAGGATTTTAGATTAGAGTGAGGGAGAGCAAGTAGAAGAAGAAGATTCACAAGGAAGTGGGATCGGGTTCTACAATTGAAAGATTCAAGCATGCATTTTGGCTGAGCAAACTCTTCTTTCTTCTCTTCTCTTTTGTCTTTAGATTTATCATTTTAGAGTAGTTAGATGTTTAATTTAATCATGTATGAGTAGTTTAATTTTTGTCTAGGGATTCAGTAGTATATAAAAGTGTTGTTGGATCATGTTTTAAGCTATAGGATCGTGTTTGCTTCATGATTGGTTCGATTTCATTCTATCAAGTGATTATCATGTTGTGAGTGGGTTTTTGGCCAAAGTTTGCTTGCACTCTTGAAATAATCGGGTGAAAACCTGAAAGGTGATATTTGATTATTGGACTGCTTGATTAGACCTAATATAACGTCGTCTCAAAAGAGAGATTTGCTTGTTAAGAGGACTAGAAAGTAATTGAAGATGTTTAACGTGGATCAAGACAAATTAGTTCGAAAGAATGACTTTTGTTTAGTTTAGGCAAATTTTGTTGAGTTTGAAAGAATAGCCCAAATTTTTGATGAGATTGCAATTCCTCGAGATAACCTGATTAGAGAAAAACACATGTTCATCATTTTGATCTAATCACCTTTCTTAACTATATGAATTCCTAGACATGTTCTCCCTTGATTGATTTAGAATTAGCATATTTGAAGTCGTTGAATCAAAACCCCTTGATTTAGGATTTACATAGCATATCTAGAGGGAATATAGCTCAATAGATCAGCCTAGTCTCTGTGAGATCGACCATTATTTGCTACAACACTATCGTGTGCTCGCGGCCGTATTAAGTTTTTAGCATCGTTGCTGGGGACTGGCATCGAATATTGGGTTTTTTCTCGATGGATTTGACTAAGTATTTTATTTTTCTTTAAAAAAATTGAAAAAAAATTGGAAATTAACCAAAAAATAATTGGAAAAAAAAACACAATGGTAATTTTTCATTTTTCCCAATTCGAGCATGAATTATGTTTGGAGGTATTTTAAGTGATTAAATATTTTTCTTGCTCAATGTGGTTATTGTGTGGGTAAATGGAAAATTTTAAACATTATTGATGAGAGTATGAATAATGAAACCCATATTCTTTTAGAGTTTTGGGATTTTCATGGTAAAAATGTTGATGATGCATGTTATTTGCTTGAGTGGATTACTTGGAATTCATTTGAGTTTGAGAAGGCTAGTTGTGTTTCTAGATATTCATTCTCTGATCCTTGCGCGTTCTATTCTAGATCTTATTATGCTTCTTTTTGGTGTGATTTCTGTAATTCTTCTGACCATGATATAAATTCGTGTCCTAATTTTGCATGCTATGCTCAACCTAACATTGCATCATCGAGGGATAATACTGATGTAGTTCTATCGTTACAAGATTCATCCTTTCCTTTAGCTCAGTGCACGAGGCACGAGTTGGGTGAGCCTTTTGGGGTAGTTGTTAGGTATAGCGTTACTAATACATGTTTTGAGTCAGGCGATGCTTTTGATGAGGTGCATGATCTAATTAAGGTGCCCTTAGAGCGGTAACATAATGGATTTATGCATAAGGAGTCTGCTAGCCTTGGTTTTGATAATAATGTTCTCCCTAACCCCCTTATTCAGTTCCACGTTTCACCTATCTGTTCATTCCCCTCTATTTTCCCCGAGTATTCTTTAGATGTGCATATGAATAATTCTATGATGTGCGATACTACTTTGGGCTGTGAGAATAACATGTTCAACATGCTTGGTGGCAATACTGATAATTTTCTGTCCCTAGGTTGTTTTAGAGGGTATGATGCCTCCATTCACCCTTGTTGCATATACCTAGTGGATAATCCTAGAAAAATCATGTGGAACACTTTCTTTGCTTTCTCTTTTGATTTTTTTATTGGTTTTACTTTGTTGAAGAGAGCACTAACTTCCTTTACTGTGATTATTTTCATGCTCTCTTATTGCCATGCCTGGAAACTCTATGCTGAGGAGTTTGACAAAGCTGCTACGTGCATTGACAGCATCCGATTTAAAGGTCTGAGTCTTCACTATGTGAAGGAGTGGCTGATACTCCATGTGCCCCAATCATTACAAGGCCGCATAGCTTAGGTGCACTCTACACCTAATCAGGTGAGATTGTTTTCTTTTGTTCCCCTTCTCTAAGTTTTCTTTCCTTTGAATAATAATGCTTTATCTAAGCATGGGGGAAGGGTAGTTTCTATGTTTTCCATTTTGATTGTTAGCTTGCATACATGCTAGAGCATATACGTTTAGGTTTCTTTTTGTTAGCATGTTGCATTAAGTTAATTTTCTGGTTTGCATTTTAGATTTGCATATAGAGATGGTGTGGATTGGTTTGAGACAACCTCTGATGATATGTTTGCTAGGCAAAATAGCTTTCACGAGTTTGAGCAGCTTTTGACGTGTAATCCCTTTTGGTGCTAAAATTTTTAAAGGTTTTGTAAATATTTCTTATTTTGACCCTTGTCTTGATTGAGAACTATTTTAGCCCTTGGAGTGCTTAGCACTAATGTTTATATATGGGAGTCATTTTATGAGCTTAATGAGACTTTGGTAGAGGCATTTTTCGGTTATTTTAGCCACATAGCCAAATAGTCTACCTTTGTATTACATGTTTATTCCCTTTTGCTAGCCCCTTTGAGCTTAAATCCTTTTTTTTTTTTTTTTGGTTGTGATCCCTTCATATTAGCCCTTGGTCAAACATATATTTCTACCTTTAAGTCAAGTCTATGGAGCATCACTTCATCTATGTAGTGGGTGATTTTGGGGATAATTGTGTTTAAGGTGGTTTTAATGTGTTGGTTTTGTTAAGAGATTGATAAAATTGAGCATTTGCTTTGGTTCTCTCTTGTTTGGATTGTGTATACATATGTCTTCTGTTGTGAGTTGAAAATTACTGATCCTATGCTTTTCAATAATTGAAATTTTTGTTTCATTTCCCCAAAAAAAAGAGAAAAGGAAGAAAAGGAAGTTATGTTGAAAAACAAAAAGAAAAAATGAAAAAAAAACTATGTGATTGGCATGGGATACGTATGTAGCTTGTGTTCTTTCTTTTTCCACTCATTTCCTATATGATTCATTTGGGGTATGTTCATTGTATTTTGAGGTTTGGAGTGTTGATGAACTTATTAGTCGCTTGGTGATGCTCCCCAGTCACTTGGCTAAGTGTCTCCACATTGTCCCAAATGCATTTATCCACCTCTTTTCCCTTAATCCTTCTGGCCCACATTACAACCCAAGTGAAGTCCTCTGAATTGTCATGTGCATATTCCATTTTAGTGGTAAAGAATTTGAGAGTCTTGTCAAGCATATAGTAGATTGCATCTTTGGAATGAGTCTTGTCATGCTAAATTTTAAACACATGATTTGGAGAGTTCCACATTTCCCAAAAGTGAGACTCTACTAGTCCATTTGACTCTAATCAATTCTATGTGCTTGCATGACATGCTTTGTGATTCTTTGGGGGTGATCAAGTTTGATATCGAGCTTATGGTATTATACTTCTTCGAAAACCTCTTCCTCCTAATTTTAAAATGTGTTGTGCACTATTTGGGGTTGCCGTTGATTGATATTCTTACTTGTGATATGCCATGACTTGCCTACTTTAAAGAAATTGTTATCTTTTTGAGTCATATATGCATTCCACTTGTCGGTTTTCTATAGTGTTTGCTTGAGGACAAGCAATGGTTTAATCATGGGGGAGTTTGATAAGTGCTGAACGTATACATCGTTTTAGGGCTATTTTGCTTCGTTTTTAAGAGAATTATGTGCTTTAAGCTATCATTTATACTCCAATTCTCGATTTATACTTGGGTATGGTTGTTTGATGATTATTATAGGAATTTAGACCATTTTACCCTTGTTTTGACCCTTATATGAGCATACTTTGACCCCGCCACGGATGTCGTTGAATTTCCATGCCCGTGAAGCAAGAGAAGAGCAGAAGAATTGAGTTCCAGCCAAGACCACTGTCCGCCCGTGGTGGATGCCACCGTCCGTGGTGAAGGCATAACTGCTAATCTCATCGTTTTCCCCCATTGTGTGCCTGAGGTTGATTGTATTTTTCTACAAATAGTGCATCCCTCAGCAGCAGGACACACTTCCCATTCCATTCCTTCTCCTCTCTTCAAGTAGATTCGAATTTTAGATTAGTGTGAGGGAGAGCAAGTGGAAGAAGAAGATTCGCAAGGAAGCGCGATCGGGTTTTGCAAACGAAAGATTCAAGCATGCATTTTGGCTAAGCAAACTCTTCTCTCTTCTCTTCTCTTTTCTCTTTAGATTTATCATTTTAGAGCAGTTAGATGTTTAATTTGATCGTAGGTGAGTAGTTTAATTTTTCTATAGGGATTTAGTAGTATATGAAAGTGTTGTTGGATCATGTTTTAATCTATAGGATTGTGTTTGCTTTATGATTGGTTTGATTTCGTTCTATTAAATGATTGTGAGTGGGTTTTTGGCCAAAGTTTGCTTGCACTCTTGAAACAATCGAGTGAAAAACTGCAAGGTGACATTTGATTGTTGGACTGCTTGATTAGACCTAACATAACGTCGTCTCGAAAAAGAGATTTGCATGTTAGGAGGATTAGAAAGTAATCAAAGATGCTTAACATGGATTAAGACAAATTAGTTCAAAAGAACGACTTTTGCTTAGTTTAGGCAAATTTTGTTGAGTTCGAAAGAATAGCCTAAATTTTTGGAGAAATTGTAATTCCTCGAGATAAATCGATTAGACAAAAGCACATGTTGATCTTCAATTACTGACACTCATGTCCCTAAGTTCAAGGGCAACTATTTTTAGGCCCATGCCTTTTCAAAACTAATTCTAGGATGCCCTATGTTTTCAAAAAACTAATTTTTAGGTACTTTTTCTTATTATTTTAGTCCTTGAACTTTTAGAAATTACAAAATGATCCCTGGAATAGGAAAAACATTTGAATGAACTGTTTTTAGAGGTTTTTTCAGAAAATATGCTTGTTTTAACTAATTAAACTTCTTATAATGACTTTGCTGGTACTAGTTGTCACAATCTACTACTTACATCTTATATATTATAATTTCTATGGCTATAGGTCCACCAGGCTTAACAAAAATAAATAAAACTTAATTAGAGGGTTTTGACCGTTGCCTAAACTTTATCGGTGCTGCACTCTGGTGTTCTTCTAACTTTCGGTTTACAAAGATTGCTAATCTCAACCCCACCTTTCTTAGATCAGGTTTAGCATAGATATGTTTCGTTTCCTACCTCAACCCTAGTCACTAATCAAGTTTTAATCTTTTTCAAGGATAATGAAACTTTAATCAAGAAATTATAATATTTTAAGACATAAGGTTTAATTGGATAATGTTCCCTACTAGGAAACTTTTTTATTAAAAGCTTGAAAGTGAAAATATTACAATGGACAGCTTTGAAGAGGGACCTAAGCTAAGATCATTGGAGATGCTTGATCATAGAGAAATGAAGAATCACAACTTCTCTTTTGCTCAAGAATGCTCAAATGATCGTGTCCCTTCTCAGCACTCGACCTTTCTATTTATAGAGGGGATGGGGATACATGGGATGCCCTAATGGCTACAGTACATAAAGTTTTTTCACATGGTTACAGCACATACTGACTCTATAATACACACTTTATTTTACAGACTAGACACTTGTTAAAATAGTACAATAATGATGTAACCATTTTTCAGAACTTCTAATGATGCCAAGACTAGTCATCATTATTGAGATTCTGCGTTCCTTCATCTTCAATTATATCTTCCAGAAGATCATTATCTAGATAATCATCAAAATCTTCATCAAGTTGCTTAAGATGCTCTCGATCCTATTCTTTAAATAATTCAAGGAGATACTTTTTTTCTTTTTCTGATAAGAATTTTCCAACTCCAATATCAAAGAGATAATCAAAGATATCTTCTGACACTGCTCCATTCACCTTTATGTAGTTTTTAAACTCATTATCATAGGCGAAAGTAGTGTTTCCATAATGTATTAATGTTTTTCCTTGTTCGATTAATGCTCAATATTGATGATAAATGTGTAAAAATCCAATGGCCCTTGATAACAAGATCAGTAACCAGATGTATCAGATTTTCATGAATCCAATTTTATCGTTGATCATTGAGATCGTCGCAATCAGCGGTTTGGATAAGATAATGGGCTGGTTTGGCTTTTTCATTTTCATATTCAATTAAAGTGCTATAAACCTCCAAAGTTAGGCATCTGCAAACTGGAATTTTTGTTAGGCCCTCAGGAGATGTAAGAATCCAGTGAATCCTTTTGAACATACATTGCTAGAATTTAGTTGAGGTTCAGAAAAATGAGAATTTTGGATATGGGATTTCTGTTCGGTAAAGTACCATCCCGTATTTTCAGGTTTTAAAGACAGGATCATTTGGAGATAATGAATTTGCTGGGAAATAAATACCGCCAACTCCAAATCTGTCAGAAAAATAGATTGTTGTACTCCAATACCCCCAAATATCATAGAAATAATGATGATAAAAGTCTAGGCAGGCTGAATACCACTCATTGAACTATTTTTCTCGAACATGAGAACTTATTTTTTTCTTGGATATCATAAGGACACTAAAGGTAACTAATTTGTAACTCTAGAAGGAAAAATCTTTGGGCTATTAGGTAGGTAGTAAATAGTAGACCAAAACATGATCTACTTTTTGTATGGAATTCTAGGATATCGATAAGGACTTTACTAGAAGGCATAACCTATTCTAGCAGGAATGACATTTCGTTAAGGATTTTCTCCTTTTCTGGTAAGAGGTCGACTTTGATGATCACCATTTATGAGTTCTCGAGTTAGACAGTTTGTCAAAGAGTTCTTCGATCCTTGTATATGTTCAATAGGAAAAAAAAATTGGTTAAGCGATAATTGCCAAAGCAAGAGTCACCCTCACGCTTGCATATTTGATAAATTCTTTTTCAAAAAATCAAGTATTCCTTTGCAATTAGTTCGAATAAGAAAATGTTTTGGGGCTAAAAAGATTAAGAAATTTTCAATTTCCCTTATGACTTTAAGGATTTCTTTTTCCATTGTGCGATAGTTGCATTCTATTTGATTAAAGCCTCCACTGCAATATTTGCAAAGTTTTTTGCCTTTTTAAATTTTGAGTACCACACTCTAGTGCTCATTGCTGGCATCTGCCTCAAGAACTAATAATCTCCTTCATTAGGCAAATCAAGAATATGAAGATTTTTACACATCTTTTTGAAATTTTGAACAATCTTTGTATCATTCATGATCCATTTTCAACTTACTTCTTTATTGAGTTTCTACTGTAATGGCTTTCTTAATTTGGCTAAATCTTTAATAAAGTCCGAAGCATAAGTAAGACATTCAAGAAACCTTTTTAATTGCTTTCTGTCTTCAATCTTTTTAGAAAAATTTTCTATTTTTTTCAGAATATGCTTTTGTAGGATGATTTGTCCAGCTTTTATTTCTAGGCCTAAGAACTTAATTTCTTATTCAGCATAAATGCATTTGTTTTTACAAAGGATGATACCATGATCAATGCATCTCTGGGTGACTGCTAAGACATTATCTTTGTACTGTTCTATGGTTTAAGAAAAGACAAGGATATTATCAATATAAACTAAACAACAATGATTAAAATCTTTAAAGATGTTATCCATTCTTATTTGAAATATTTGAGGTGCATTTTGAAGACTAAATGGCATTACTATCCATTCATAATGTCCTTGTGTGGCACTAAATGCAGTTAAAGGAATATTTTCCTCATCCATTTTTATCTTCCAATAACCGCTTTTGCAATCCATTTTTGAGAACCAAGAGGCTTCTTGAACTCTGTTGAAAAGGATCGTTTTGTTAGGAATATAGTAACCATCAAAGACAGTATTATCATTAAACTTTTTAATTGATTACCATTCTACCTTTTCCTCTTTTTTCTTCAGCATGATTCCTTACCATGAAAGCAGGACTGGCGTGAGGACTCCTGCTATTCCTAATTAATCCTTTATTCAGAAGTTCTTTGATTTGTTTATCAAATTCTTGAATATCCTCATGTGTATATACCATTTGTTTGACTCGAATAATAGTATTAGGATTTAGTAGAGTAACTTTAGTAAATGTTTTATCTTTATCTCAAAGTTTTAGTGGATTATCAAAGTAGAGTTTCTTAAATAATTTTTCTTATTGTTCGACAATCTGTTCTTTAATAAATAATTCGAGTAATGAGATTGTCAATGCTACTTCACGTTGTGCTGGCATTACTCACCACGCTGACTGCGTGTAAATTCAATTTTCTAATGAGTGTAAGTCTTACTTAATTTTTTAATAGGAACTAAGTGACCATTAATTGTGAATATTATTTGATTTATGGTCTGGGTGCATGGAGAATATAATCTTTGAAAATTATTTCTAATAATCATATTATGAGAGGGTTGATCAGTAGCCCATAAAATCGGTATAATGTACAGAACTCCTCCTAATTCTAGGGATAACTCTTCTATGGCTTCATTATGGCTCATAATACAATTATTAGCTATCCTTATAAAGGATTTTTGGCTCTTTTCGACATAAACTCAGGAAATAATGATCTTTTTTCAAACCATAAAGAACAACCACTATCTATGTAAACACACAGTTCATATTTATTATATCCTTCTAAATATACCTTTATTGGGATATAGATGCTATTCGGGTTTATATTGGTAGCTTCACAGCGTATCTCCACAGTCATGTTTTTGACTAATTCATCCTCATAAATTAGTTCACTTATTGTTCTTGTTTTGTACCCAATGACATTTCTATCTAGACTCATAATTCGGTCTACACTAGGTCTTGCAGTCTCAAAACTCATTTTACTCATTTCACTAATCATACGAATTGCATCATCTTCTTTAAGCTCTTCTTTTGGTTGATGAAGATCTTTCTCCCCGATCTAACCTTGTACTCGTACTTATTAATAATTGGGATTTAATGGTATGTTGCCCTCTTCATCAATTTTTGTTATATTTTTCTTATTGATCTTTGTAGGGCTGGCAAAACTAGATATCCGCAAGCTATCGATTTTTATCTCCTCATGATTGAATTTAATCCTCTGGATCTTTTGCATAGGGGTAGGACTTTCAAATTTCTCTGCCTCTATCATTGTTACCTTAGTCTTAGAGTTTATTGTATTATGTCATTTATAAATAATTTTTCAAAATATCCTTAAGGGATATCCTCCTTTTTAATATCCATCCCAACTGTTTTTATTTTAAGGGATAGGAAGTTTTTAGCGAATTCATCTTTTGGACTCACATAATATTGAGTTGAATCCTACTGACCCATTGCATAAATTGGTTTTTATCACTGTGATAATTTGATTATTAAATTTGGTATGCCTAATATTACTGAGTAAAGTGTAAAGATCAATATTTTTACTATAATATTGTAATGGAGTGATTTGAACTTGAACCCTTCCTGTATGAATAAACCTGTACTTTCTATCTTTGTTATGCTTAAGGATATTCTCCCAATTAATGAGATTAACTTTTCTAATGTCATACTCACAATTCTTTATCTCAAGATCTCCTTCGATCATTTTACATATATATTTACTTTTTAATTAAAATATGAACTTTTTATAGATCATGTCTTTTTGGATTATGGGAAGAACCCAATCTCCTTTAACTTCTTCATGATCATTGTCTACAACAAACTCTTCTCCTTGAAGATCACCAAACTAACCGAGCTATTTTCCATCATATGACTTGTTTCTTCATAATCACTTTCTTCATATTCATTGTCCAATATAATTTCAACAATCCCTTTGTTGTTACTTAGGGCTAGGTTTAATGCCTCGTCTTCACCAAGCCAACATAACCTAGGCTTCCCAAGGTGTCAATCAGTTTTTATTATTCTTCCCATTTTGGCATTCATTAGCATAATGCCCTACTTCTCTGCATGCCCAGCATTTGCAGTTATTTTTTCTTGCAGGACAGTAAGCAGCTTTCCTAAAACATCTATGTTTTTTAGGACTTGGTTTTCTATAATATTTTTTTCTATATTTCTCACCTCCTTGCTTATTAAAGCTCTTTTTCTTATAAAAGTTTCTTTCTCATCTCTTTTCAGGTTGTGTTCCCCATTGGTGAGGTGAATCCCAGCAAGTTAGGAATTACTTCTTAATTTTCTTTTGCTTTTGGAGATCAAGACATTGATCGTTGGTCTATTTTCTTGGATAAGAGATTCTAGAACCGAGGGTATCAATGACATTTGCTCGTTCCAGATATGCAATGTATTTTTCATTAATTATGAAATTTATAAGATATGGTAATTTGTCATAAATACCTACGTTGGTTTCATTATGCCCAATTTTATAATAATATTGACTAAATTTAGTAATATAATTTTTTAGATATCTCATATCTCATAATTCTATATTATTAATCTTTCTTTGCCATTCTCTTGCTCTTTCTTCGAAATCAAGTTTAGCTCCGATGAACTCGATTTTAATTTCTTTTTGAACATGGCAGCTGACGTCCCCATTATTCTTAATGTATTTTTACCTTCTTCAGTTAATGAATTATGCCAGTCAGCTACAGTGTCAGAAAAGTTATGCTCAATGTATTTTAAGAAATTAGCAGTAGCCCATGTAGTATTTAAATATAAGATACTATTCATGCATCTTTTCCAATGCTCAAATATTTTTTCTCTATTATGGGCCCCATCAACGTGTAAGATATATCTAGTTTGGCTAATTGGGGTGAGGCCAATTTCTTCATAGGTCGTGGATTTCCTTAGGATAAACTCAAAAGAAAAATTGTTTGTTCATCCTACTGGGATGTACCTAGGTCTTAGAAAATGAGTATTTCTTATAGATGGTTCACCAAATTCTTCAGGTTTAGGAACGACATTCTTAACTAGATTAGTCTCTGTTTCATATATGTCAATTTCTTCTCCAATCTCACTGATTTCATTTTCCGTAGTCTTTTTACCATATTTTTTATCTAGTTTTCATCTAATTTCTTCTAATGGTAATATATTGAGATCTTCTAATTTAATCAGATTCATTTACTGATCTATTTCTTCTTCTAATTGGATATTATTAGTCTCTTCATTATGATCAGATAAAACGTCATGTTTATTACTAATTGCACCCATGTTTTTTTTAAATTCTTCGCGATGTTGTTCTTTTTCAAACATTTTTTGTAGCTCTTCAAGAGTATATTGTTCATATTCCATCTTCTTTTTCTTTCTTTTCAGTCGATTTTTCACCAGATTTTTCTCCTACTTCTTTTTGAATTTTTATCTCTTGTAAAGGAAATGAAATCTTGTTTTTTGAATTTTAGAAAGGATATTTATGCTGAAAAGGAGTATTAATAGTAGGAGTAGTTTTTTCGCTATGCCTAACTTCATTAGTAAGAGAAAGATGGACTGCAGTTAACTGATTTTTAAGCTCCTTCAATTTAGTCTTAATTTTAGCTAATTCGAGTTTTAATTCTAAAACTATATCAGTGATATAGTTTAATTAAAGTGCTAGTAAGGTAATACCTTCAGGTGAGTGAACAATACGTGTACAATTAGGACCTGGGCAAGCAGGTCAAGATTCAAGCATTAATCACAGTTAATCATAGTTAATTAGCTTAACTAATCATTAATTAGCTTTATTATCTAAATTATTTTTGTGCATGTGGCTCTGACACCAGGTAAAAGAGGGCCTCAAGCTATACTAATAGGCAAAATATTACAAATACAATTTTAGAATTTTCGAAAGCAAGTTCTTAAGAATTGAGGGTAGATTTGCAAATATGAAAAGATTTTAAACATGTTTTGCAAACTAGAATAGTGCCTAGGTCTAGAAAATAGCTCAAATAAATATTTGAGGGTCCTTTCTATTAGTTATCTCAAAATATAATGTACCTTATATTTAGTTTTAAAAACTGAGGGTCCTTAAAATAGTTTACACTAAACTGAGGGTACCTCTGCGTAGTTCATTCTCATCATTTTGATTCAATCACCTTTCTTAACCATATGAATTCCTGGACATGTTTTTCCTTGATTGATTTAGAATTAGCATATTTGAAGTTGTTGAATCAAAACCCCTTGATTTAGAATTCGCTTAGCATATCTTAAGGGAATATAGCTCAATAGATCAACCTAGTCTCTATGGGATCAACCTTGATTCGCTACAACGGCACAATGCGCTCGCGGCCGTATCAAGTTTTTGACGCCGTTACTGGGGGTTAGCATCGAATATTGGGTTTTTTCCCGATAGGTTTGACTAAGCATTTTGTTTTTCTTTTAAAAAAAATTAAAAAATTAAAAATTGACAAAAAAATAATTGGAAAAAAAAACAATGGCAATTTTTCATTTTTCCCGATTCGAGAATGAATTTTTTTGGAGGTATTTTAAGTGATTAAATGCTTTGCTTGCTCAATGTAGTTATTGTTTGGGTAAATGAAAAATTTTAGACATTATTAATGAGGGTGTGAATAGTAAAACCCGTATTCTTTTAGAGTATTGGGATTTTCATGGTAAAAATATTGATGATGCAAGCTATTTGCTTGAGTAGATTACTTGGGATTCATTTGAGTTTCAGAAGGCTACTTGTGCTTCTAGATATTCATTCTCTGATCCTTGCGCATTCTATTCTAGATCTTATTATGCTGCCGTTTGATGTGATTTTTGTAATTCTTCTGACCATGATATAAATTCTTGTCCTTATTATGCGTGCTATGCTCAACCTAACTTTGCATCACCCAGGAACAATACTGATGTTGTCCTATCCTTTCATGATTCATCCTTTCCTTTAGCTCAGTGCACGGGGCTCGAGTGGGGTGAGCCTTTTGGTGCAGTTGCTAGGTATAGCGTTACTGATGCATGTTTGAGTCAGGCGATACTTTTGATGAGGTGCATGATCTAGTTGAGATGCCCTTAGAGGGGTCACGTAATGGATTTACGCATAAGGAGTCTGCTAGCCTTGGTTTTGATAATAATGTTCTCCCTAACCCCCTTATTCAGTTCCACGTTTCACCTATCTATTTATTCCCCTCTATTTTCCCCGAGTATTCTTTAGATGTGCACATGAATAATTCTATGATTTGCGATACTACTTTTGGCTGTGAGGATAACATGTTCAACATGCTTGGTGGGAATGCTGATAATTTTCTGTCCCTAGGTTGTTTTAGAGGGTATGATGCCTCTGTTCACCCTTATTGCATGTACCTAGTGGATAATCCTAAAAAAATCATGTGGAATACTTTCTTTGCTTTCTCTTTTGATTTTTTTATTGGTTTTACTTTGTTGAAGAGAGCACTAACTTTCTTTGCTGTGATTATTTTTATGCTCTCTTATTGCCGTGCTTGGAAACTCTATGCTGAGGAGTTTGACAAAGCAGCTACGTGCATTGACAGCATCCGATTTGAAGGTCCGAGTCTTGACTACGTGATAGAGTGGCTGATGCTCCATGTGCCCCGATCATTACGAGGCCGAATAGCTTAGGTGAACTCTGCACCTAATCAGGTGAGATTGTTTTCTTTTGTTCCCCTTCTCTAAGTTTTCTTTCCTTTGAATAATAATGCTTTATTTAAGCATCGGGGAAGGGTAGTTTCTATGTTTTCCATTTTGGTTATTAGCTTGCATACATGCTAGAGCACATACGTTTAGGTTTCTTTTTGTTAGCATGTTGCATTTAGTTAATTTTCTAGTTTGCATTTTAGATTTGTATATAGAGATGGTGTGGATTGGTTTGAGACAACCTCCGATGATATGTTTGCTAGGCAAAATAGCTTTGATGAGTTTGAGCAGCTTTTGACGTGTAATCCCTTTTGGTGTTAAAATTTTTGAAGGTTTTGTAAATATTTCTTATTTTGACCATTGTCTTGATTGAGAACTATTTTAGCCCTTGGAGTCCTTAGCAGTAATGTTTGTACATGGGAGTCATTTTATGAGCTTAATGAGACTTTAGTAGAGGCATTTTTTCGGTTATTTTTGCCACATAGCCAAATAGTCTACCTTTATATTACATGTTTATTCCCCTTTGCTAGCTCCTTTGAGCTTAAATCCTTTTTTTTTTTTTGGTTGTGATCCCTTCATATTAGCCCTTAGCCAAACACATATTCCTACATTTAAGCTAAGCCTGTAGAGCATCACTTCATCTATATAGTGAGTGATTTTGGGGATAATTGTGTTTAAGGTGGCTTTAATATGTTGGTTTTGTTGAGGGATTGATAATGTTGAGCATTTGCTTTGGTTCTGTCTTGTTTGAGTTGTGTATACATATGTCTTCTATTGTGAGTTGAAAGTTAGCGATCCTATGCCTTTCAATAATTGAAATTTTTGTTTCATTTTCCCAAAAAAATGAGAAAAAAAAAGGGAGTTATGTTGGGAAAAAGAAGAGAAAATTAAAAAAAAGACTATGTGATTGGCATGGGATATGTATGTAGCTTGTGTTTTTTCTTTTTCAACTCATTTCCTATATGATTCATTTGGGGTATGTTCATTATATTTTGAGGTTTGGAGTGCTGGTGAACTTATTACTTGCTTGGCATTGCTCCCCAGTCACTTGGCTCAGTATCTCCACATTGTCCCAAATGCATTTATCCACGTCCTTTCCCTTAACCCTTCTAGCCCACATTACAACCCAAGTGAAGTTCTCTTGATTGTCTTGTGCATATTGCATTTCAGTGGTAGGGAATTTGAGAGCCTTGTCAAGTATATAGTAGATTGGATCTTTGGAATAAGTCTTGAGTGAACCTACGCTAAATTTTAAACACATGAGTTGGAGAGTTCCACATTTCCTAAAAGTGAGGCCCTACTAGTCCATTTGACTCTAATCAATTCTATGTGCTTGCATGACATGTTTTGTGGTTCTTTGGGGGTGATCAAGTTTGATATCGAACTTCTGGTATTATACTTCTTTGAAAACCTTCTCCTCCTAATTTTAAAATGTGTTGTGCACTATTTAGGGTTGCCGTTGATTGATATTCTTACTTGTGATATGTCATGACTTGTCTACTCTAAGGAAATTGTTATCTTTTTGAGTCATATATGCATTCCATTTGTCGGTTTTCTATAGTGTTTGCTTGAGAACAAGCAATGGTTTAAGCATGGGGGAGTTTGATAAGTGCTGAATGTATACATCATTTTAGGGCCATTTTGCTTCGTTTTTCGGAGAATTATGTACTTTAAGCTATCATTTATACTCCAATTCTCGATTTATGCTTGGGTATGGTTGTTTGATAATTGTTATAGGAATTTAGACCATTTTACCCTTGTTTTGACCCTTATATGAGCATACTTTGACCCCCCACAGATGCCGTTGAATTTCCATGCCCGCGAAGCAAGAGAAGAGCAGAAGAATTGAGTTCCAGCCAAAACTACGGTCCGCCCGTGGTGGATGCCATAGTCCGGGTGAAGGCCTAACTGCTAATCTCATCGTTTTTCCCCATCGTGTGCTTGAGGTTGATTGTGTTTTTCTATAAATAGTGCATCCTTCAGCAGCAAGACACACTTCCCATTCCATTCCTTTTCCTCTCTTCAAGTAGATTTGGATTTTAGATTAGGGTGAGGGAGAGCAAGTAGAAGAAGAAGATTCACGAAGAAGCGGGATCGGGTTTTGTAATCGAAAGATTCAAGCATGCATTTTGGCTAAGCAAACTCTTCTCTTTTCTCTTTAGATTTATCATTTTAGAGTAGTTAGATGTTTAATTTGATCATGGGTGAGCAGTTTAATTCTTTTCTAGGGATTTAGTAGTATGTGAAAGTGTTGTTGGATCATGTTTTAATCTATAGGATTGTGTTTGCATCATGATTGGTTTGATTTCGTTCTATTAAATGATTGTGAGTGGGTTTTTGGCAAAGTTTGCTTGCACCCTTGAAACAATCAAGTGAAAAGCTGTAAGGTGACATTTGATTGTTGGACTACTTGATTAGACCTAACATAACGTCGTCTCGAAAAAGAGATTTGCATGTTAGGAGAACTAGAAAGTAATCAAAGATGCTTAACATGGATTAAGGCAAATTAGTTCAAAAGAACGACTTTTGTTTAGTTTAGGCAAATTTTGTTGAGTTCGAAAGAATAGCCTAAATTTTTGAAGAGATTGTAATTCCTCGAGATAAATCAATTAGCAAAAGCACATGTTCATCTTTAATTACTGACACTCATGTCCCTAAGTTCAAGGGTAACTATTTTTAAGCCCTTGCCTTTTTAAAACTAATTCTAGGATGCCCTATGTTTTCAAAAAGCTAATTTTTAGGTACTTTTTCTTATTATTTTAGTCATTGAACTTTTAGAAATTACAAAATGGTCCCTGTGAATAGGAAAAACATTTGAATAAGCAGTTTTTAGGGGTTTTTTCAGAAAATATGCTTGTTTTAACTGATTAAACTTCTTATAATGACTTTGCTGGTATTAGTTATCACAATCTACTACTTATATCTTACATATTATAATTTCTATGGTTAGAGGTCCACCATGTTTAGCAAAAATGAATAAAACTTAATTAGAGGGTTTTGACCGTTATCTGAACTCAGTCAGTGCTGGACTCTGGTGTTCCTCTAGCTTCCGGTTTACAGTGATTGCTAATCTCAACCCTACCTTCCTTAGATCAGGTATAGCATAGATATGTTTCGTTTCCTACCTCAGACCGTAGTTACTAATCAAGTTTTAATCTTTTTCAAGGATAGTGGAACTTTAATCAAGAAATTATAACATTTAAGATATAAGGTTTAATTGGATAATGTTCCCTATTGGGAAACTTTTTTATTAAAAGCTTGAAAGTGGAAATATTACAATGGACAACTTTGAAGAGGGACTTAAGCTAATATCATTAGAGATGCTTGCTCATAGAGAAATGGAGAATCACAACTTCTCTTTTACTCAAGAATGCTCAAGTGACCGTGTCCCTTCTCAGCACTCGACCTCTCTATTTATAGAGGTGATGGGGATACATGGGATGCCCTAATGGCTATAGTATATAAAGCTTTTTCACACGGGTATAGCACATATTGACTCTACAGTACACACTTTATTTACAGACTAGACACTTGTTAAAATAGTACAATAATGAGGTAACCATTTTTTAGAATTTTTAATGATGATAATACTAGTCGTCATTATTGAGATTCTGCATTCCTTCATCTTCAATTATATCTTCCAGATGATCATTATCTGGATAATCATCAAAATCTTCATCAAGTTGCTTAAGATGCTCTGGATCCCATTCTTCAAATAATTCAAGGAGATACTTTTTTTCTTTTTCTGATAGGAATTTTCCTTTCCAGCTGCAATATCAAAGAGATAATCAAAGATATCTTCTGACACTGCTCCGTTCACCTTCATGTAGTCTTTAAACTCATTACCATAGGCGAAAATAGTGTTTCCATAATGCATTAATGTTTTTTCTTGTTCGGTTAATGCCCAATGTTGATTATAAATGTGTAAAAATCCAATGGCCCTTGATAAAGCAAGATCAGTAACTAGATGTACCGGATTTTCATGAATCTAATTTTATCATTGATCATTGAAATCGTTGCAATCAACGATTTGGACAAGATAATGGGCTAGTTTGGCTTTTTCAATTTCATATTCAATTAAAGTGCTATAAACCTCCAAAGTTAGGCATCTGCGAACTGGAATTTTTGTTAGGCCCTTAGGAGATGTAAGAATCCAATGGATTCTTTTGAACATACATTGCTGGAATTTAGTTAAGGTTAAAAAATAGGAATTTTGGATTTAGGATTTCTGTTAAGTAAAGTACTATCCCGTATTTCTAGGCTTTAAAGACAAGATCATTTGGAGATAATGAATTTGTTGGGAAACAAATACCACCAACTCCAAATCTGTCGAAAAAATAGATCGTTGTACTCTAATACTCTCAAATCTTATAGGAATAATGATGATAAAAGTCTATGCAGGTTGAATTTCACTCATTGAACTATTTTTCTCAAATATGAGAATTTATTTTTTTTGCTTGGATATCATAACGGCACTAAAGGTAACTAATTTGTAACTCTAGAAGGAAAATCTTTGGGCTATTAGGTAGGTAGTAAATAGTAGACCAAAACGTGATCTACTTTTTGTATGGAATTCTAGGCTATCGATAAGGACTTTACTAGAAGGCATAACCTGTTCTAGTAGGAATGACATTTCATTAAGGATTTCCTCCTTTTCTGGTAAGAGGTCGGTTTTGATGATAATCATTTAGGAGTTCTCGAGTTAGACTCTCTGTCAGAGAGTCCTTCGATCTTGTATATGTTCAATAGAAAAGAAAAATTAGTTAAGCCATAATTGCCAACGCAGGAGTCACCCTCACGCTTGCAAATTTGATAAATTCTTTTTCAAAAAATCAAGTATTCTTTTGCAATCAGTTCGAATAAAAAAATGTTTTGGGCTAAAAAAATTAAGAACTTTTCAATTCCTCTTATGACTGTAAGGATTTCTTTTTCCATTGTGCGATAGTTGCATTCTATCTGATTACAGCCTCCACTACAATATTTGCAAAGTTTTTTGCCTTCTTTAATTTTGAGTACCGCACTCCAGTGCTCATTGCTGGCATTTACTTCAAGAACTAATAATCTCCTTCATTAGGCAAATTAAGAACTGGGAGATTTTTACACATCCTTTTGAAATTTTGAACAATCTTTGTATCCTTAATGATCCATTTCCAACTTACTTTTTTCTTAAGTTTCTGTTGTAATGGCTTTCTTAATTTGGCTAAATCTTTAATGAAGTCCGAAGCATAGGTAAGACATTCAAGAAACCTTTCTAATTGCTTTCTGTCTTCAATCTTTTTATAAAAATTTTCTATTTTTTCAAGAATATGCTTTTGTAGGATGATTTGTCCAGCTTTTATTTCTGGGCCTAAGAACTCAATTTCTTGTTCAGCATAAATACATTTGTTTTTACAAAGTGCGATACCATAATTAATGCATCTCTAGGTGATTGCTAAGACATCATCTTTGTACTGTTCTATGGTTTAAGAAAAGACAAGGATATCATCAATATAAACTAAACAACAATGATTAAGATCTTTAAAGATGTTATCCATTCTTATTTGAAATATTTGAGGTGTATTTTGAAGACTAAATGGAATTACTATCCATTCATAATGTCCTTGTGGGGCACTAAATGCAGTTAAAGGAATATTTTCCTCATCCATTTTTATCTTCCAATAACCGCTTTTGCAATCCATTTTTGAGAACCAAGTGGCTGCTTGAACTCTGTTAAAAAGGATAGTTTTAGTGGATTATCAAAGTAGAGTTTCTTATATAATTTTTCTTGTTGTTTGACAATCTATTCTTTAATAGATAATTCGAGTAATGAGATTGTCAATGCTACTTCATGTTGTGCTGGCATTACTCACCATGGTGGTTGCATGTAAATTCAATTTTCTGATGAGTGTAAGCCTTACTTAATTTTTTAATAGGAACTAAGTGAACATTAATTATGAATATTATTTAATTTATGGTCTGGGTGCATGGAGAATATAATCTTTGAAAATTATTTCTAATAATTATATTATGATAGGGTTGATCAGTAGCCTATAAAATTGGTATAATGTACTAAACTCCTCCTAATTCTATGGATAACTCTTCTATGGCTTTATTGTGGCTCATAATACAATTATTAGCTATCCTTACTTGTAAATGATTTTTGGCTCTTTTCCACATAAACTCATGAAATAATGATCTTTTTTCAAAGCATAAAGAACAACCACGATCTATGTAAACACACAGTTCATATTTATTATATTCTTTTAAACGTACCTTTATTGGATATAGATGCTATTCGGGTTTGTATTGGTAGCTTCATAGCATATCTCTATGGTCATGTTTTTGAGTAATTCATCCTCATAAATTGGTTCACTGATTGTTCTTGTTTTGTACCAAATGACATTTCTATCTAGACTCATAATTCGATCTACACTGGGTCTTGCAGTTTCAAAACTCATTTTACTCATTTCACTAGTCATACGAATTGCATCATCTTCTTTAAGCTCTTCTTTGGTTGATGAAGATCCTTCTCCCCAATCTGACCTTATACTCATACTTCTTAATAATTGGGGATTAATGGTATTTTGCCCTCTTCATCAATTTTTGTTATATTTTTCTTATTGATCTTTGTAGGGCTGGCAAAACTAGATATCCACGAACTATCGATTTTTATCTCCTCATGATTGGATTTAATCCTCGGGATCTTTTGCATAGGGGTAGGACTTTCAAATTTCTCTGCCTCTATCATTGTCACCTTAGTCTTCGAGTCTATTGTATTATATAATTTATAGATAATTTTGCAAAATATCCTTAAGAGGTATCCTCCTTTTTCATATCCATCCGAACTGTTTTTATTTTAAGGGATAGGAAGTTTTTAGCGAATTCATCTTTTAGACTCACATAATATCTAGGTTGATAATTGAATCCTACTGACCCATTATATAAATTGGTTTTTATCGCTGTGATAATTTGATTATTAAATTTAGTATGCCTAATATTACGGAGTAAAGTATAAAGGTCAATATCTTTACTATAATATTGTAATGGAGTGATTTGAACTTGAACCCTTCATGTATGAATATACCTATACTTTCTATCTTTGTTATGCTTAAGGATATTCTCCTAATTAATAAGATTAACTTTTCTGACGTCATACTCACAATCCTTTATCTCAAGATCTCCTTCGATCATTTTACATACATATTTATTTTTTAATTAAAATTTGAATTTTTTATAGATCATGTCTTTTTGGATTATGGGAAGAACCCAATCTCCTTTAACTTCTTATGATCATTGTCTACAACAAACTCTTCTCCTTGAAGATCACCAAACTAATCGAGCTACTTTCCATTATATGACTTGTTTCTTTATAATCACTTTCTTCATATTCATTGTCCAATATAATTTCAACAATCTCTTTGTTGTTATTTAGGGCTAGGTTTAATGCCTCGTCTTCACTAAGCCAACATAACCTAGGCTTCCCAAGGTTTCAATTAGTTTTCATTATTCTTCCTATTTTTGCATTCATTAGCATAATGCCTTATTTCTCCGCATGCCTAACATTTGCAGTTATTTTTTCCTGCAGGACAGTAAGCAGCTTTCCTAAAAAAATCTATATTTTTTAGGACTTGGTTTTCTATAATATTTTTTTCTATATTTCTTGCCTCCTTGCTTTTTAAAGCTCTTTTTCTTATAAAATTTTCTTTCTCATCTCCTTTCAGGTTGTTTTCTCCATTGGTGAGGTGAATCCCAGCAAGTTAGGAATTGCTTCTTAATTTTCTTTTGTTTTTGAAGATCAAGACATTGATCGTTGATCTATTTTCTTGGATAAGAGATTCTAAAACCAAGGGTATCAATGACATCTGCTCGTTCCAGATACGCAATGTATTTTTCATTAATTATGAAATTTACAGGATATGGTAATTTGTCATAAATACCAACGTTGGTTTCATTATGCCTAATTTTATAATAATATTGACTAAATTCAGCAATATAATTTTTCAGATATCTCATATTCCACAATTCTATATTATTAATCTTTCTTTGCCATTCTCTTGCTCTTTCTTCGGAATCAAGTTTAGCTCTGGTGAACTCGATTTTAATTTCTTTACATAGATTTTTGAACATCGCAGCTGGCGTCCCCATTATTCTTAATGTATTTTTACCTTCTTTAGTTAATGAATTATGCCAGTCAGCTACAGTGTCAGAAAAGTTATGTTCAATGTATTTTAAGAAATTAGTAGCAGCCCATGTAGTATTTAAATATAAGATACTATTCATGCCTCTTTTCCAATGCTCAAATATTTTTTCTCTATTACGGGCCCCCTCAATGTATCAGATATATCTAGTTTGGCTAATTGGGGTGAGGCCAATTTCTTTATAGGTCGTGGATTTCCATAGGATAAAGCCAAAAGAAAAATTGTTTGTTCATCCTGCTAGGACGTACCTAGGTCTTAGGAAATGAGTATTTCTTATATATGGTTCACCAAATTCTTCAGGTTTAGGAACGATATTCTTAACTAGATTAGTCTCTGTTTCATATACGTCAATTTCTTCTCCAATCTCATTGATTTTATTTTTCGTAGTCTTTTTACCATATTTTTTACCTAGTTTTCATCTACTTTCTTCTAATGGCAATATATTGAGATCTTCTAATTTAATCAGATTCATTTACTGATATATTTCTTCTTCTAATTGGATATTATTAGTCTCTTCATCATCATCAGATAAAACATCATGTTTATCACTAATTGCACCCATGATTTTGTTTAATTCTTCGAGATTTTGTTCTTTTTTGAACATTTTTTGTAGCTCTTCAAGAGTATAATGTTCGTATTCCATCTTCTTTTTCTTTCTTTTCAGTCAATTTTTCACCAGAGTGTTCTCCTACTTTTTTTTGAATTTTTATCTCTTATGAAGGAAGTGAAATCTTATTTTTTGAATTTAAGAAAGGATATTTATGCTGAAAAGGAGTACTAATACTAGGAGTAGCTTTTTCTCTATGCCTAACTTCATTAATAAAAGAAAGATGGACTACAGTTAACTGATTTTTAAGCTCCTTCAGTTTAGTCTTAATTTTAGCTAATTCAACTTTTAATTCTAAAACTGTATCAGTGATACAGTTTAATTGAGGTGCTAGTAAGGTAACACCTTCAGGTGAGTGAACAACACGTGTATAATTAGGACCTAGGCAAGCAGGTCATGATTCAAGCATTAATCACAGTTAATCACAGTTAATTAGCTTGATTAATCATTAATTAGCTTAATTATCTAAATTATTTTTGTGCATGCGGCTCTGATACCAGTTGAAAGAGGGCCTCAAGCTATACTAGTAGGCAAAATATTATAAACAAAATTTTAAATTTTTCGAAAGTAAGTTTTTAAGGATTGAGGGTCGATTTGCAAATATGAAAAGATTTTAGACATGCTTTGCAAACTAGAATAGTGCCTAGGTCTAGAAAATAGCTCAAATAAACATTTGAGGGTCCTTTCTATTAGTTATCTCAAAAGATAAGGTACCTTATATTTAGTTTTAAAAACCGAGGGTCCTTAAAATTGTTTACACTAAACTGAGGGTACCTCTGTGTAGTTCATTCTCATCATTTTGATTCAATCACCTTTCCTAACTATATGAATTCCTAGACATATTTTTCCTTGATTGATTTAGAATTAGCATATTTGAAGTTGTTGAATCAAAACCCCTTGATTTAGAAGTCGCTTAGCATATCTTAAGGGAATATAGCTCAATAGATCAACCTAGTCTCTGTGGGATCAACCTTGATTTACTACAACGACACAATGCGCTCACGGTCGTATCAAGTTTTAGACGCCGTTGCCAAAGGCTAGCATCGAATATTGGGTTTTTTCTCGATAGGTTTGACTAAGCATTTATTTTTATTTTAAAAAAATTAAAAAATTAAAAATTGACAAAAAAATGATTGGGAAAAAAACAATGGCAATTTTCCATTTTCCCCAATTCGAGCATGAATTGTCTTGGAGGTATTTTAAGTGGCTAAATGCTTTTCTTGCTCAACGTGGTTATTGTCTGGCTAAATGAAAAATTTTAGACATTATTGATGAGGGTGTGAATCGTAAAACCTGTATTCTTTTAGAGTTTTAAGATTTTCATGGTAAAAATATTGATGATCCATGCTATTTGCTTAAGTGGATTACTTGGGATTCATTTGAGTTTAAGAAAGCTAGTTGTGCTTCTAGATATTCATTCTCTGACCCTTGCGCATTCTATTCTAGATCTTATTATGCTCCCGTTTGATGTGACTTTTGTAATTCTTCTGACCATGATATAAATTCTTGTCCTTATTATGCATGCTATGCTCAACCTAACTTTACATCGCCTAGGAACAATACGAATGTTGTCCTATCCTTACATGATTCATCCTTTCATTTAGCTTAGTGCACAGGACTCGAGTGGGGTGAGCCTTTTGGTGTAGTTGCTAGGTATAGCGTTACTGATGCATGTTTTGAGTCAGGCGATACTTTTGATGAGGTGCATGATCTAGTTGAGATGCACTTGGAGGGGTCACGTGATTTATTTATGCATAAGGAGTCTCCTAACCCTATTTTGATAATAATGTTCTCCTTAATCCCCTTATTCATTTCCATGTTTCACCTATCTGTTCATTCCCCTCTATTTCCCCCGAGTATTCTTTAGATGTGCCCATGGATAGTTCTATGATTTGCGATACTACTTTGGGCTGTGAGGATAATATGTTCAACATGCTTGGTGAAAATGCTGATAATTTTCTGTCCCTAGGTTGTTTTAGAGGATATGAAGCCTCCTTGACCCATATTGCATGTACCTAGTAGATAATCCTAGAAAAATCATGTGGGGCACTTTATTTGCTTTCTCTTTTGGTTTTTCTATTGGTTTTAATTTGTTAAAGAGAGCACTAACTTTCTTTGTTGTGATTATTTTCATGCTCTCTTATTACCATACCTGGAAACTCTATGCTAAGGAGTTTGATAAGCTCCCTCATGCATTGACGGCGTTTGATTCAAAGGTCTGAGTCTTGACCACGTGATGGAGTGGCTGATGCTCGATGTGCCCAGGTTATTACGAGGCTGCATAGCTTAGGTACACTCTGCACCTAACCTGATGAGATTGTTTTCTTTTGCTTCCCTTCTCTAAGTTTTCTTTCCTTTGAATAATCATGCTTTATCTAAGCATGGGAGAACGGTAGTTTCTATGTTTTCCATTTTGATTATTAGCTTGCATGCATGCTAAGGCACATAGGTTTAGGTTTCTTTTTGTTAGTATATTGCATTTAGCTGATTTTCAGGTTTGCATTTTAGATTTGCATATAGAGATGGTGTGGATGGGTTAGAGATAACATCCAATGATACCTTTGATGTAATCCCTTTTGGTGCTAAAATTTTTGAAGGTTTGGTAAATATTTCTTGTTTTAACCCTTACCTTGATTGAGAACTATTTTATCCCTTGGAGTCCTTAGCACTAATGTTTGTATATGGGAGTCATTTTATGAGCTTAATGTGACTTTGGTGGATGTCCTGTGCGATTTTGAGCCTTATTTGGACTAATTTATTATATTTAGTCTTATGTTTCTTTGATATGCGTGACTCTTTCATGTTGCATCTCCAGAACTTGCCTTCACTCTTGTTCAAAACTATATTAGTATGTGCATATTTGATGATATGATAGAGGCATTTTTTCGGTTATTTTACCACATAGCCAAATAGCCTACTCCTGTATTACATGTTTATTCCCCTTGGCTAGCCCCTTTAAGCTTAAATCCTTTTCTTTTTGGTGATTCCTTCATATTAGCCCTTAGCCAAACACATATTCCTACCTTTAAACCAAGTCTATAGGGCATCACTTTATCTATCTAGTTGGTGATTTTGGGAATAATTGAGTTTAAGGTGGTTTTGGTATGTTGTTTTGTTAAGGGATCGATGATATTGAGCATTTATGTATTCGGTTGTGAGTTAAAAGTTAGTGATCCTATGCCTTTCAATAATTACAATTTTTGTTTCATTTCCCCCCCCAAAAAAAAAAAACACTATGTGATTGGCATGGGATGCATATGTAGCTTGTGTTCCTTCTTTTTCAACTCATTTCCTATGTGATTTATTTGGTCTATGTTCATTGTATTTTGAGGTTTAGAGTGTTGTTGAACTTATTAGTTGCTTGGTGTTTTGTTGGTTGCTCCATAGTCACTTAGCTTAGTAGCTCCACATTGTCCCAAAGGCATTTGTCCACCTCATTTCCCTTAACCCTTCTAGCCCATATTATAACCCAAGTGAAGTCCTCTTAATCATCTTGTGCATATTGCGTTTTAGTGATAGAGAATTTAAGAGCCTTGTCGGGCATATGGTAGATTGCATCTTTCGAATGAGTCTTGAGTGAACCTATGCTAAATTTTAAACACATGAGTTGGAGTGCTCCACATTTTCCAAAAGTGAGGCTCTACCGGTCCATTTGACTCTAATCAATTTCATGTGCTTGCATGACATGCTTTGTGGTTCTTTAGAGGTGATCAAATTTGATATCGATCTTGTGGTATTATACTTCTTCAAAACCTTCTCCTCCTGATTTTGAAATGTGTTGTGTGCTATTTGGGGTTGCAGTTGATTGATATCCTTAGTCGTGATATGTTATGACTTGCCTACTTTAAGGAAGTTGTTATCTTTTTGAGTCACATATGCATTCCACTTGTCGGTTTTCTATAGTGTTTGCTTGAGGACAAGAAACGGTTTAAGCATGGCAGAGTATGATAAGTGCTTAATGTATACATCGTTTTAGGGACATTTTGGTTCATTTGTAGGAGAATTATGTGCTTTAAGTTATCATTTATACTCTAGTTCTCAATTTATGCTTGGGTATGGTTGTTTGATTATTATTACAGGACTTCAGACCATTTTGCCCTTATTTTGACCCTCATATTAGTATATTTTGACCGCCACGGATGCCGCAGAGTTGCCATGCCAGTGAAGCAAGAGAGAACAGAAGAATTGAGTTCCAGCCAAGATCGCGGTAAGCCTGTGGTAAAGGCATAACTGCTGGTCTCTTCGTTTTCCCTCATCATGTGGCTGAGGTTGATTGTGTTTTTCTATAAATAGGACGTCCCTCAATAACAAAACACACCTCCCATTCCATTCCTTTTCGCCTCTTCAAGTAGATTAGGATTGTAGACTAAAGTAAGGTAGCGCAAGTAGAAGAAAAAGATTCACGAGGAAGCGGGATCGGATTCTACAATCAAAAGATTCAAGCACGCATTTTGGCTGAGCAAACTCTTTTCTCTTCTCTGGTCTTTTCTCTTTAGATTTATCATTTTAGAGTAGTTAGATGTTTAATTTAATCATGTGTGAGTAATTTAATTTTTGTCTAGGGATTTAGTAGTATATGAAAGTGTTGTTGGATAATGTTTTTGTAGTTTGCTTGCACGCTTGAACTAATCGGGTGAAAACTAAAAGGTGACATTTAATTGTTGGACTGTATGATTAGACCTGACATAACGTCATCTCGAAAGGGAGATTTGCATGTTAGGAGGACTAGAAAGTAATCGAAGATGTTTAACATAGATTAACACAAATTAGTTCGAAAGAACGACTTTTGCTTAGTTTAGGCAAATTGTGTTGAGTTTGGAAGAATAACCTAAATTTTTGGAGAGATTGCAATTCCTCGAGATAAATCGGTTAGATGAAAGCATATATTCATCATTTTGATCCAATTACCTTTCTTAACTATATGAATTCCTAGACATGTTTTTCCTTGATTGATCTAGAATTACCATATTTGAGATTGTTGAATCAAAACCCCTTGATTTAGGATTCGCTTAGCATACCTTGAGGGAATATAGCTCAATAGATCAACTTATTCTCTATAGGATCAACCTTGATTTACAACGCAACCATGCACTTGCTATCATATCAAGTTTTTGAAGCCATTGACGAGGCCTAGCGTCGAATATTTGGTTTTTTTTTCTCGATAGGATTGACTAAGCATTTTACTTTTCTTTTAAAAAAATTGAAAAAAATTAAAAATTAACAAAAAAATAATTGACAAAAAAAAAAAAACAATGGTAATTTTTCATTTTCCCAATTCGAGCATGAATTGTTTTGGAGGTATTTTAAGTGATTAAATATTTCTCTTGCTCAATGTGGTTATTGTGTGGGTAAATAGAAAATTTTAGACATTATTGATGAGGGTGTGAATAGTAAAACCTGTATTCTTTTAGATTTTTGGTTATTCATGGTAAAAATGTTGATGATGCATGTTATTTACTTGAGTGGATTACTTGGGATTAATTTGAGTTTGAGACGGCTAGTTATGTTTCTAGATATTTATTCTTTGATCCATGCGCATTCTATTCTAGATCTTATTATGCTCCTTTTTGGTGTGATTTCTTTAATTCTTCTGACCATGATATAAATTCGTGTCCTTATTGTGCATGCTATGCTTAACCCAACTTTGCATCACCCAGGGACAATACTGATGTTGTGCTATCCTTACATGATTCATCCTTTCCTTTACCTCAGTGCACGGGGCTTGAGTGGGGTGAGCCTTTTTGGGTAGTTGCTAGGTTTAGCATTACTGATGCATATTTTAGGCGAGGAGATGCTTTGATTAGGTGCATGATATAGTTGAGATGCCCTTGAAAGGGTCATGTGATCTATTTATGCATGAGGAGTCTCGTAGCCTTGGTTTTGATAATAATGTTCTCCCTAATCCCCTTATTCTTTCCATGTTTCACCTATCTGTTCATTCCCTTCTATTTCCCCCGAGTATTCTTTAGATGTGCCCATGGATAATTCTATGATTTGCGATACTACTTTGGGCTATGAAGATAATATGTTCAACATGCCTAGCGAGAATGCTGATATTTTTCTGTCCCTAGGTTGTTTTAGAGGTTGTGATGCCTCCGTTGACCCATATTGCATGTACCTAGTGGATAATCCTAGAAAAATCATTTGGAACACTTTCTTTGCTTTCTCTTTCATTTTTCTATTGGTTTTACTTTGTTGAAGAGAGCGTTAACTTTCTTTACTGTGATTATTTTCATGCTCTCTTATTGCCATGCTTGGAAATTCAATGCTGAGGAGTTTGATGAGCTCCTACGTGCATTGACGGCCGATTTAAAGGTCTGAGCCTTGACTATGTGATGGAGTGGCTGATGCTCCATGTACCCTGGTTATTTTGAGGCTGCATAGCTTAGGTGCACTCTACACCTAACCTGGCGAGATTGTTTTCTTTTGTTCCCCTTCTCTAAGTTTTCTTTCCTTTCAATAATAATGCTTTATCTAAGCATGGAGGAATGGTAGTTTTTATGTTTTCCATTTTCATTATTAGCTTGCATACATGCTAGAGCACATAGGTTTAGGTTTCTTTTTGCTTGTAAGTTGCATTTAGTTGATTTTCAGGTTTGCATTTTACATTTGCATATAAAGATGGTGTGGATTGGTTTGGGATACTCTCTAATGATATGTTTGTTAGGCAAAATAGCGATCATGAGTTTGATTAGCTTATGATGTGCAATCCCTTTTGATGCAAAAATTTTGAAGGCTTTGTAAATATTTCTTATTCTGACCTTTGTCTTGATTGAGAACTATTTTATTCCTTGGAGTCTTTAGTACTAATGTTTGTATATGGGAGTCATTTTATGAGCTTAATGAGACTTTGGTAGATGTTCTGTGAGATTTTGAGCCTTACTTGGACTAATTCATTATATTTAGTCTTATGTTTTTTTTTTTTTCATGTGTGTCACTCTTCTATGTTGCATCTTTAGAACTTGCCTTTGCTCTTGTCCAAAACTGCATTAGCATGTGCATATTTGATGATATGATAGAGGTGTTTTTTCTAGATATTTTAGCCACAGAGCCAAATAGCCTACCCTTATATTACATGTTTATTCCCCTTTGCCAGCCCCTTTGAGTTTAAATCCTCTTTTTGCTGTGATCCCTTCATATTAGCCCTTGGCCAGACCCATATTCCTATCTTTAAGCCAAGTCTACAGAGTATCACTTCATCTATGTAGTGGGTGATTTCATGGATAATTGAGTTTAAGGTGGCTTTGGTATATTGGTTTGTTGAGAGATTGATGATATTGAGCATTTGCTTTGGTTTCTTTCTGTTTGGGTTGTGTATGCATATGTATTCGGTTGTGAGTTAAAAGTTAGTGATCCTATGCCTCCAAATAATCACAATTTTTGCTTCATTTTCCCCAAAAAAAAAGAGAAAGAAAAAAAGGAAGATAACATTATGTTGAAAAAAAAAAGAGAAAATGAAAAAAAAAAAAACTATGTGCTTGGCATAGGATACATATGCAGCTTGTGTTCCTTCTTCTTCAACTCATTTCTTACATGATTCATTTGGGGTATGTTCATTGTATTTTGAGGTCTGGAGTGTTGGTGAACTCATTAGTTGCTTGGTGTTTTTTTGGTTACTCCCTAGTAACTTGGTTAAGAAGCTCCACATTGTCCCAAATGCATTTGTCCACCTGCCTTCCCTTAACCCTTCTAGCCTACATTGCAGCCCAAGTGAAGCCCTCTTGATTGTCTTGTGCATATTGCATTTTAGTGGTAGAGAATTTGAGAGCCTTGTCAAGTATATGGCATATTGCATCTTTGGAATGAGGTTTGAGTGAACCTATGCTAAATTTTAAACACATGAGTTGGAGTGTTTCACATTTCCCAAAAGTGAGGCTCTATCAGTCCATTTGGCTCTAATCAATTCCATCTGCTTGCATGCCATACTTTGTGGTTCTTCGGTGGTGATCGAGTTTGATATCAAGCTTGTGGTATTATACTTCTTTGAAAACCTTCTCCTCCTGATTTTGAAATGTGTTGTGCACTATTTGGGGTTGCTGTTGGTTGATATTCTTACTTGTGATATGTTATGACTTGCCTACTTTAAGGAATTTATTATCTTTCTGAGTCATATGGGCATTCCACTTGTCGGTTTTCTATACTGTTTTCTTGAGGATAAGCAATGGCTTAAGCATGGGGGAGTTTGATAAGTGCTTAATATATATATCGTTTTAGGGTTATTTTGCTTCATTTTTAGGAGATTTGTGCTTTAAATTATTATTTATACTCCAATTCTCGATTTATGCCTGGGAATGGTTGTTTGATGATTATTACAGGAATTTGGACCATTTTGCCCTTATCTTGACCCTTATTTGAGCATTCTTTGACCGCCCACGAATGCCCCTGAGTTGCTATGTATATAGTGAAGGCATAACTGCTAATCTCTTCATTTTTCCTCATCGTGGCTAAGGTTGATTTTGTTTTTCTATAAATAGGGTGTCCCTCAACAGTAGAACACACTTCCCATTCCATTCCTTTTCCTCTCTTCAAGTAGATTTCGATTTTTGATTAGAGCGAGGGAGAGCAAGTAGAAGTAGAAGATTCGCGAGGAGGCAGGATCGGATCCTACAATCGAAAGATCATTTTGGCTAAGCCAACTCTCCTCTCTTCTCTTCTCTCTTCTCTTTAGATTCATTATTTTAGAGCAGTTAGATGTTTCATTTAATCATGTGTGAGTAGTTTAATTTTTATCGAGGGATTTGGTGGTATATGAAAGTGTTATTCGATCATGTTTTGATATATGGGATTGTGTTTGCTTCATGATTGGTTCGATTTCGTTCTATCAAGTGATTATTATGTTGTGAGTGGATTTTGGCCAAAGTTTATTTGCGCGCTTGAAATAATCGGGTGAAAAACTGAAAAGTGACATTTCATTATTAGACTGCTTGATTAGACTGACATAATGTCGTCTCGAAAGAGAGATTTGCATGTTAGGAGGACTAGAAAGTAATCGAAGATGGTTGACATGGATTAAGACAAATTAGTTCAAAAGAACGACTTTTGCTTAGTTTAAGCAAATTTTGCTGAGTTCGAAAGAGTAGCCTAAAGTTTTGGAGAGATTGTAATTCCTCGAGATAAATTGATTTGACAAAAGCACATGTTCATCATTTTAATCCAATCACCTTTCTTGACCATATGATTTCCTAGACATGTTTTTCCTTGATTGATTTTGAATTAGCATATTTGAAGTTGTTGAATCAAAACCCCTTGATTTAGGATTCGCTTAGCATATCTTGAGGGAACATAGCTCAATAGATCAACCTAGTCTCTGTGGGATCGACCTTGATTTGCTACAATACCACCGTGCGCTTGCGGCCGTATCATGTTTTTTGCGCTGTTGCCGAAGACCAGCGTCAAATATGAGGTTTTTTCTCAAAAGGTTTGGCTAAGTACTTTATTTTTCTTTAAAAAAATTGAAAATTAACAAAAAAATAATTGGATAAAAAACAATGGCAATTTTCCATTTTCCCCAATTTGAGTATGAGTTGTTTTGGAGGTATTTTAAGCGGTTAAATGTTTTTCTTGCTCAATATGGTTATTGTGTGGGTAAATGGAAAATTTTAGACATTATTGATGAGAGTGTGAATAGTAAAATCCATATTCTTTTAGAGTTTGGGATTTTCAGGGTAAAAATGTTGATGATGCATGTTATTTGCTTGAGTGGATTGCTTGGGGTTTATGTGAGTTTGAGAAGGCTAGTTGTGTTTCTAGATGCTGATCCTTGCGCATTCTATTCTAGATCTCATTGTACTCTTTTTTGGTGTGATTTCTGTAATTCTTCCGACCATGATACAAATTCATGTCGTTATTGTACATACTATGCCCAGCCTAACTCTGCACCACCCAGGGACAATAGTGATTTTATCCTATCCTTACATGATTCATCCTTTTCTTTAGCTCAGTGCACGGGGCTCGAGTTGGGTGAACCTTTTGGGGTAGTTGTTAGGTTTAGCATTACTGATGCATGTTTTGAGTTAGGCGATACTTTTGATGAGGTGCATGATCTAGTTGAGATGCCCTTGGAGGGGTCACGTGATGTATTTATGCATAAGGAGTCTCCTAGCCTTGGTTTTGATAATAATGTTCTCCCTCATCCCCTTATTCATTTCCATATTTCACCTGTTTGTTCATTACCCTCTATTTCCCTCGAGTATTCTGTAGATATGCCCATGGATAATTCTATGATTTGCGATAATGCTTTGGGCTATGAGGATAGCATGTTCAGCATACTTGGTGGGAATGCTGATAATTTTTTGTCCCTAGGTTGTTTTAAAGGGTTTGATGCCTCCCTTGACCCATATTGCATGCATCTACTGGATAATCCTAGAAAAATTATGTGGAACACTTTATTTGCTTTCTCTTTTGATTGACCTATTGGTTTTACTTTGTCGAAGAGAGCACTAACTTTCTTTGCTAGGATTATTTTCATTCTCTCTTATTGCCATGCTTGGAAACTCTATGGTCAGGAGTTTGATAAGCTCTTACGTACATTAAGGGTGTCCAATTTACAGGTCCAAGTCTTGACTACGTGATGGAGTGGCTGGTACTCCATGTGCCCCGGTTATTACGAGGCTACATAGCTGGTGAGATTGTTTTCTTTTGTTCCCCTTCTTTAAGTTTTCTTTCCTTTGAATAATAATGCTTTACCTAAGCATGAGGGAAGGGTAGTTTTTTTTAATTATTAGCTTGCATACATGCTAAAGCATATCAGTTTAGGTTTCTTTTTGTTAGCATGTTGCATTTAGTTGCTTTTCAGGCTTGCATTTTGGATTTGCATATAGAGATGGTATGGATTGGTTTGAGACAACCTCTGATGATGTGCATGTTACACAAAAAAAGCTTTCATGAGTTTGAGTAGCTTTTGACGTGCAATCCCTTTTGGTGCTAAAATTTTTCAAGGTTTCGTAAATATTTCTTATTTTGACCACTGTTTTGATTGAGAACTATTTTATCCCTTGGAGTCCTTAGCTCTAATGTTTATCATGGGAGCCATTTTACGAGCTTAATGAGACTTTGGTAGGCGTCTTGTGAGATTTTGAGCTTTATTTGGGCTAATTCATTAGGTTTAGTCTTATGTTTCTTTCATGTGTTTGACTCTTCTATGTTGCATTTCTAGAACGTGCCCTCACTCTTGTTCAAAACTACATTAGCATGTGCATATTTGATGATATGACAGTGGCATTTTTGCGGTTATTTTAACCACATAGTCAAATAGCCTACCCTTGTATTACATGTTTATTCCCCTTTGCTAGCACCTATGAGCTTGAATCCTTTTTTTGTTATGATCCTTTCATATTAGCCCTTAGCCCAACACATATTTCTACATTTAAGCCAAGTCTATGGAGCATCACTTCATCTATGTAGTGGGTGATTTTGAAGATAATTGAGTTTAAGGTGGCTTTGGTATGTTGGTTTGTTGAGGGATTAATGATATTGAGTATTTGCTTTAGTATCCTCTTATTTGGGTTGTGTACATATATGTATTCAAATCTGAGTTGAAAGTTAGTAATCATATGCCTTTCAATAATAGACATTTTTTTTTTTCATTTCCCAAATAAAACAAAAAAAGAAAAAAAGGAAGATAAAGCCATGTTGAAAAAAAAAAAGAGAAAATGAAAAAAAAACCCCAAAAAAAAAAAAACTATGTGCATGGCATGGGATACATATGTAGCTTGTGTTCCTTCTTTTTTAACTCATTTCCTATATGATTCATTTGGGGTATGTTCATTGTATTTTGAGGTTGGAGTGTTGGTGAACTCATTAGTTGCTTGGTGTTTTGTTGGTTGCTTCCCACTCACTTGGCTAAGTAGCTCCACGTTATCCCAAATGCATTTGTCCACCTGCTTTCCCTCAAGGCATCTAGCCCACATTACAACCCAAGTGAAGTCCTCCTAATTGCCTTGTGCATATTGTATTTTGGTGGTAGAGAATTTAAGAGCCTTGTCAAGCATATGGTAGATTGTATCTTTGGAATGAGTCTTGAGTGAAACTATGCTAAATTCTAAACACATGAGTTGCAGTGTTTCATATTTCCCAAATGTGAGGCTCTATCGGTCCATTTAACTCTAATCAATTCCATGTGCTTGTATGACATGCTTTGTGGTTTTTTGTGGGTGATCAAGTTTGATATTGAGCTTGTGGTATTATACTTCTTCGAAAACCTTCTCCTCTTAATTTTGAAATGTGTTATGCACTATTTGGGGTTGCTGTTGATTGACATTTTTACTTGTGATACGTTATAACTTACGTACTTTAGGGACATTGTTATCTTTTTGAGTCATACGTGTATTCCACTTGTCGGTTTTCTATAATGTTTGCTTGAGGACAAGCAACGGTCTAAGCAAAAGGGAGTTTCATAAGTGCTTAATGTATACATCATTTTAGCATCATGTTGCTTCATTTTAGGAGAATTATGTGCTTTAAGTTATCATTTATACTCCAATTCTCGATTTATGCTTGGGAATGGTTGTTTGATGATTATTATAGGAATTTGAACCATTTTGCCCTTGTTTTGACCTTTATTTGGGCATACTTTGATCCCGCATGGATGCCCCTAATTTGCCATGCCCGTGGAGCAAGAGAAGAGTAGAAGAATTGAGTTCCAACCAAGGCCATAGTCAGCCCATGGTGGATGCCACGGTCCGTGGTGAAGGCATAACTGCTAATCTCTTCGTTTTCCGTCATTATATGGCTGAGGTTGATTGTGTTTTTCTATAAATAAGGCGTCCCTCAGCAGCAGAACACACTTCCCATTCCATTCCTTTTCTTTTCTTCAAGTAGATTTGGATTTTTGATTAGAGTGAGGAAGAGCAAGTACAAGAAGAAGATCTGCGAGGAAGCAGGATTGGGTTTTGCAATCGAAAGATTCAAGCACGCATTTTAGCTGAGCAAAATCTTCTCTCTTCTTTTCTCTTTTCACTTTAGATTTACCATTTTAGAGCAGTTAGATGTTTCATTTAATCATATGTGAGTAGTTTAATTTTTGTCTAGGGATTTAGTAGTATATAAAAGTGTTGTTGGATCATGTTTTAATCTATAGGATTGTGTTTGCTTCATGATTGGTTTGATTCTGTTCTATCAAGTGATTATCATATTGTGAGTGGGTTTTTGGCTAAAGTTTACTTGCATGCTTGAGACAATTAGGTGAAAAATTGAAAGGTGACATTTGATTATTGGACTACTTGATTAGACTAGACATAATGTCGTCTTGAAATAGAGATTTGTATGTTAGAAGGGCTAGAAAGTAATCGAAGATGTTTAACTTGATTAATACAAATTAGTTCGAAAGAACAAATTTTGCTTAGTTTGGGCAAATTGTGTTGAGTTCGAAAGAATAGCCTAAATTTTTGAAGAGATTGCCATTCCTCGAGATAAACCGATTAGACAAAAACACATGTTCATCATTTTGATCCAAACACCTTTGCTAACTATATGAATTCCTAGACATGTTTTTCCTTGATTGATTTAGAATTAGCATATTTGAGGTTGTTGAATCAAAACCCCTTGATTTAGGATTCTCTTAGCATATCTTGAGTGAATATAGCTCAATAGATCACTCTAGTCTATGTGAGATCGACCTTGATTTGGTACAATGCTACCATGCACTTACGGCCGTATCAAGTTTTTGGCGCCGTTGCCAGGGACCAGCATTGAATATTGGGTTTTTTCTGGATAGGTTTGGCTAAGCATTTTATTTTTCCTTAAAAAAATTTAAAAAATTTAAAATTAACAAAAAAATGATTAAAAAAAAAGGCAATTTTCCATTTTCTCCAATTCGAGCATGAATGGTTTTAGAGGAATTTTAACCGATCAAATATTTTTCTTGCCCAATGTGGTTATTGTGTGGGTAAATGAAAAATTTTAGACATTATTGATGAGGGTGTGAATAGTGAAATCAATATTCTTTTAGAGTTTTGGGATTTTCGGGGTGAAAATGTTGATAATGCATGTTATTCGCTTGAGTGGATTACTTGGGATTCATTTGAGTTTGAGAAGGCTAATTATGTTTCTAGATATTCATTCTCTGATCCTTGCACATTCTATTGTAGATCTTATTATGCTCCTTTTTGGTGTGATTTCTTTAATTCTTCCGACCATTATATAAATTTGTGTCCTTATCATGCATGCTACGCTCAGCCTAACTTTGTATCACCCAGGGACAATAGTAATTTTGTCCTACTCTTACATGATTCATCCTTTCCTTTAGCTCAGTGCATAGGGCTCGAGTTGGGTGAGCCTTTTGGGATAGTTGTTAGGTTCAGCATTATCGATGCATGTTTTGAGTCAGAAGATACTTTTGGTGAGGTGCATCATCTAGTTGAGATGCCCTTGGGGGGATCACGTGTTGTATTTATGCATAACGAGTCTCCTAGCCTTGGTTTTGATAATAATGCTCTCCCTAATCCCCTTATTCATTTTCATATTTCACCTATCTATTCATTTCTCTCTATTTCCCCCGAGTATTCTTTAGATGTGCCCATGGATAATTCTATGATTTACATTACTACTTTGGGCTGTGAGGATAACATGTTCAACATACTTGGTGGGAATGCTGATAATTTTCTGTCCCTAGGTTGTTTTAGAGGGTATGATGCCTCCCTTGACCCACATTGCATATACCTAGTGGATAATCCTAGAAAAATCATGTGGAACACTTTCTTTGCTTTCTCTTTTGATTTTCCTATTGGTTTTACTTTGTTGAAGAGAGCACTAACTTTCTTTGCTGCGATTATTTTCATGCTCTCTTATTGCCACACTTGGAAACTCAATGCTGAGGAGTTTGATAAGCTCCTACGTGCATTGAGGACGTCCGATTTAAAGGCCCATGTCTTGACTACGTGATGGAGTGGCTGATGCTCCATGTGTCCCGGTTATTATGAGGCTGCATAGCTTAGGTGCACTCTGCACCTAGCCTGGTGAGATTGTTTTCTTTTACTCCCTTTCTTTAAGTTTTCTTTCCTTTGAATGATAATGCCTTATCTAAGCATAGGGGAAGGGCAGTTTCTATGTTTTCCATTTTCATTATTAGCTTGCATACATGCTAGAGCATATAGGTTTAGGTTTCTTTTTTTTAGCATGTTGCATTTAGTTGATTTTCAGGTTTGCATTTTAGATTTGCATATAAAGATGGTGTGGGTTAGTTCGAGATGCTCGATGATATGTTTGTTAGGCAAAATAGCTTTCATGAGTTTGAGTAGCTTTTAATGTGTAATCCCTTTTAGTGCTAAAATTTTTGAAGGTTTTATAAATAATTCTTATTTTAACCCTTGTCTTAATTGAGAATTATTTTATCCCTTGGAGTCCTTAGCATTAATGTTTGTACATGGCAGCCATTTTATGAGCTTAATGAGACTTTGGTGGATGTCTCGTGAGATTTTGAGTCTTATTTGGACTGAATCATTATATTTAGTCTTGCATTTCTTTTATGTGTGTGACTCTTCTATATTGCATCTCTAGAACTTACCTTCACTCTTGTTCAAAAGTACATTAACATGTGCATATCTGATAATATGATAGGGGTGTTTTTTCGATTATTTTAGCCTCATAGCCAAATATCCTATCCTTGTATTACATGTTTATTTCCCTTTGCTGGCCCCTTTGAGCTTGAATCATTTTTTTGTTGTGATCCCATCATATTAGCCCTGGGCCAAACACATATTCTCACCTTTAAGCCATGTCTATAGAGCATCACTTCATCTATGTGGTGGGTGATTTTGGAGATAATTGAGCTTAAGGTGGCTTTGGTATGTTGGTTTGTTGAGGGATTGATGATATTGAGCATTTGCTTTGATTCCCTCTTGTTTGGGTTGTGTATACATATGTATTCAGCTGTGAGTTGAAAGTTAGTGATCTTATGCCTTTCAATAATTGGAATTTCTGTTTCAGTTCCAAACAAAAGAGAGAAAAAGAAAAAAAAAGGAAGATAAAGTTATGTTGGAAAAAAAGAGAAAATGGAAAAAAAAAACCAAAAAAAAAACTATGTGCTTGGCATAGGATACATATGTAGCTTGTGTTCCTTCTTTTTCAACTCATTTCCTACATGATTCATTTGGGGTATGTTCATTGTATTTTGATGTTTGGAGTGTTGGTGAATTTATTAGTTGCTTGATGCTTTGTTGGTTGCTCCCTACTCACTTGACTAAGTAGTTCCACATTGTCCCAAATGCATTTGTCCACCAGCTTTCCCTTAAGCCTTCTAGCCCACATTACAACCAAGTAAAGTCCTCTTGATTATCATGTGGATATTGCATTTTAGTGGCAGAGAATTTGAGAGCCTTGTAAGGCATATGATAGATTGCATCCTTGGAATGAGGCTTGAGTGAACCTATGCTAAATTTTAAACACATGAGTTGGAGTGTTCCACATTTCCTAAAAGTGAGGCTCTACCGGTCCATTTGACTCTAATCAATTCCATGTGCTTGCATGATATACTTTGTTATTCTTTGGAAGTGATTAAGTTTGATATCAAGCTTGTAGTATTATACTTCTTCGAAAACCTTCTCCTCCTGATTTTCAAATGTGTTGTGCACTATTTGGGGTTGCCGTTGAATGATATTCTTACTTGTGATATGTTATGACTTGCTTACTTTAGGGAAGTTGTTATCTTTCTAAGTCATATGTGCATTCCACTTTTCGGTTTTCTATAGTGTTTGCTTGAAGACAAGCAATGGCTTAAGCGTGGGGGAGTTTGATAAGTGCTTGATATATACATCATTTTAGGTCCGTTCTGCTTTATTTTTATGAGATTTATATGCTTTAACTTATCATTTATACTCCAATTCTCGATTTATACCTGGGAATGGTTGTTTGATGATTATTACTGGAATTTGGACCATTTTGCCCTTGTTTTGACCCTTATTTGAGCACACTTTGACCTACCACGGATGCCACTGAGTTACCATGCCCACGGAGTAGGAGAAGAGCAGAAGAATTGAGTTCCAGCCAAGACCACAGTCAGCTCGTGGAGGCCGCCACGATCCGTGGTGAATGCATAGCTGCTAATCTCTTTCTTTTCGCTCATCGTGTGGCTGAGATTGATTGTGTTTTTCTAGAAATAGGGTGTCCCTCAGTAGCAGAACACACTTCCCATTCCATTCCTTTTCCTCTATTAAATTAGATTTGGATTTTTGATTAGAGTGAGCGAGAGCAAGTACAAGAAGAAGATTCACGAGGAAGCAGGATCGGGTTCTGCAATCGAAAGATTCAAGTATGCATTTTGGCTGAGCAAACTCTTCTCTCCTCTCTTCTCTTCGTTCTTTAGATTTATCGTTTTAGAGCAGTTAGATGTTTCATTTAATCATGTGTGAGTGGTTTAATTTTTGTCTAGGGATTTAGTAGTATATGAAAGTGTTGTTGGATCATGTTTCAAACTATAAGATTGTGTTTGCTTCATCATTGGTTTGATTTCCTTCTATCAAGTAATTATCATATTGTGAGTCGATTTTTCGCCAAAGTTTGCTTGCACGCTTGAAATAATCGGGTGAAAAACTGAAAGGTGACATTTGATTGTTGGGCTGCTTGATTAAACCGGACATGACGTCGTCTTCAAAAAGAGATTTGCATGTTTGGAGGACTAGAAAGTAATCGAAGATGTTTCACTTGGATTAATACAAATTAGTTCAAAAGAATGACTTTCGCTTAGTTTAGGCAAATTTTGTTGAGTTTGTAATAATAGACTAAACTTTTGGAGGGATATCAATTCCTCGAGATAAACCGATTAGAGAAAATCATTTCCATCCAATCACCTTTCTTAACTATCTGAATTCCCAGACATGTTTTTCTTTGGATTATTTAGAATTAGCGTATTTGAAGTTGCTGAATCAAAAACCCTTGATTTAGGATTCGCTTAGCATATCTTGCGGAAATATAGCTCAATAGACCAACCTAATCTCTATAGGATCAACCTTGATTTGCTACAACGCCACTGTGCGATTGAGACCGTATCAAGTTTTTGGCGCTGTTTCCTGGGACTAGCGTCGAACATTGGGTTTTTTCTGGATAGGTTTGACCAACCATTTTATTTTTCTTTTCAAAAAATTTTAAAAATTAAAAATTAACAAAAAAATAATCAGAAGAAAAAACAATGGCAATTTTCCATTTTCTCCAATTCGAGCATAAATTGTTTTGGAGGTATTTTAAGCGATTAAATGTTTTTCATGCTCAATGTGGTTATTATGTGGGTAAATGAAAAATTTTAGACATTATTGATGAGGGTGTGAATAGTAAAATCCGTATTCTTTTAGGGTTTTGGGATTTTCAGGGTAAAAATGTTGATGATGTATGTTATTTGCTTCAGTGGATTACTTGGGATTCATTTGAGTTTGAGAAGGCTAGTTGTGTTTCTAGATAGTCATTCTTTGATCCTTGTGCATTCTATTCTAGATCTTATTATACTCCTTTTTGATGTGATCTCTGTAATTCTTCCGACCATGATATAAATTTGTGTCCTTATTTTGCATGCTTTGCTCAGCCTAACTTTGCACCACCTAGGGACAATGCTGATTTTGTCCTATCCTTACATGATTCATCCTTTCTGCTATCTCAGTGCATGGAGCTCGAGTTGGGTGAGCCTATTGGGGTAGTTGTTAGGTGTAGCACTACCGATGCATGTTTTGAGTCTGGAGATACTTTTGATGAGATGTATGATCTAGTTGAGATGCCTTTAGAGGGGTCATGTAAGGAGTCTCCTAGCCTTTATTTTGATAATAATGTTCTCCCTAGTCCCCTTATTCATTTTCATGTTTCACCTATCTGTTCATTCCCCTCTATTTCCCTCGAGTATTCTTTATATGTGCCTATGGATAATTCTATAATTTGCGATAATACTTTGGGCTGTGAGGATAACATGTTCAGTATGCTTGATGGGAATGCTGATAATTTTCTGTCCCTAGGTTGTTTTAGAGGGTATGGTACCTATCTTGACCCATATTGCATGTATCTAGTGGATAATCCTAGAAAAATCATGTGGAACACATTCTTTGCTTTCTCTTTTGATTTTTCTATTAGTTTTACTTTGTTGAAGAGCGCACTTACTTTCTTTGCTGTGATTTTCATGCTCGCTTATTACCATGCTTGGAAACTCTATCATGGGGAGTTTGATAAGCTCCTATATGCATTGACGGTGTCCGATTTAAAGGTCCAAGTCTTGACTACGTGATAGAGTGGCCGATACCCCATGCGCTCCAGTTATTACGAGGCTGCATGGCTTAGGTTCACTCGGCACCCAGCCTGATGAGATTGTTTTCTTTTGTTCCCCTTATCTAAGTTTTCTATCCTTTAAATAATAAAGCTTTATCTAAGCATAGGGGAAGGGCAGTTTCTATGTTTTCATTTTCATTATCAGCTTGCATACATGCTAAAGCATGTAGGTTTAGGTTTCTTTTTCTTAGCATGTCACATTCAGTTGATTTTCAACTTTGCATTTTAGATTTCCATATGAAGATGATGTGGATTAGTTTGAGATAACCTCTGATGTTATGTTTGTTAGGCAAAATAGCTTTCATGAGTTTGAGTAGCTTTTGATGTGTAATCCCTTTTGGTGCTAAAATTTTTGAAGGTTTTGTAAATATTTCTTGTTTTAACCCTTGTCTTGATGGACAACTATTTTATCCCCTTAAGTCCTTTACAGTAATGTTTGTACATATGAGTCATTTTATGAGCTTAATGAGACTTTGGTAGATATTCCGTGAGATTTTGAGCCTTATTTGGATTAATTCATTTTATTTAGTCTTATGTTTCTTTCATATGTGTGACTCTTCTATGTTGCATCTCTAGAACTTGCTTTCACTCTTGTTCAAAACTACATTAGCATGTGCTTATTTGATAATACGATAGAGGCATTTTTTCTGGTATTTTAGCCGCATAGCCAAATAGCCTACCTGTGTGTTATATGTTTATTCCCCTTTGCTAGCCCCTTTGAGCTTAAATCATTTTTTTGTTGTGATTCCTTTATATTAGCCCTTAGCTAGACACATATTCCTACCTTTAAGTCAAGTCTATGGAGCATCACTTCATGTATGTAGTGGGTAATTTTGGGGATAATTGAGTTTAAGGTGGCTTTGGTACGTTGGTTTGTTAAGGGATTGATGATATTGAGCATTTGCTTTGATTCCTTCTTGTTTGGGTTGTGTATACATATGTATTCAACTGTGAGTTGAAAGATAGTGATCCTATGCCTTTCAATAATTGTAATGAAGTTATGTTGAAAAAAAAAGAGAAAATGAAAAAACCCCCCCCAAAAAAAAAAACTATGTGCTTGGCATGGGATACATATGTAGCTTGTGTTCCTTCTTTTTCAACTCATTTCCTACATAATTCATTTAGGGCATATTCATTGTATTTTGAAGTTTAGAGTGTTGCTGAACTTATTAGTTGCTTGGTGTTTTGTTGGTTGCACCCTTATCACTTGGCTAAGTAGCTCCACATTGTCTCAAATGCATTTGTTCACCTGCTTTCCCTTAAGCCTTCTAGCCCACATTACAACCCAAGTAAAATCCTCTAGATTGTCCTGTGCATATTGCATTTTAGTGGTAGAGAATTTGAGAGCCTTATAAAGTATATGGTAGATTGCATCTTTGGAATGAGGCTGGACTGAACCTACGCTAGATTTTAAACACATGAGATGGGGTGTTCCACATTTCCCAAAAGTGATGCTCTACCGGTCCTTTTGACTCTAATCAATTCCATGTGCTTGCATGACATGCTTTATGGTTCTTTAGGGGTGATCAAGTTTGATATCAAGCTTGTGGTATTATACTTCTTCGAAAACCTTCTCCTCCTGATTTTAAAATGTGTTGTGAACTATTTGGGGTTGCCGTTGAATGATATTCTCTCTTGTGATGTGTTATGACCTGCCTACTTTAAAGAAGTTGTTACCTTTTTGAGTCATATGTGCATTCCACTTGTCGGTTTTCTGTAGTGTTCGCTTGAGCATAAGTAACGGCTTAAGCATGGGAGAGTTTGATAAATGCTTAATATATACATCATTTTAGGTCCATTTTGCTTCATTTTTACGAGGTTTATGTGCTTTAACTAATCATTTATACTCCAATTCTCGATTTATGCCTGGGAATGGTTGTTTGATGATTATTACAGGAATTTGGACCATTTTGCCCTTGTTTTGACCCTTATTTGAGCATACTTTGACCTACCATGGATGCCCCTGAGTTCCCATGCCCGTGGAGCAAAAAAAGAGCAAAAGAATTGAGTTCCAGCCAAGAACACGGTCAGCCCGTGGTGTATGGCACAATCCGTAGTGAAGGCATAACTGCTAATCTCTTCATTTTTGCTGATCGTGTGGCTGAGGTTGATTGTGTTTTTCTATAGATAGGGCATCTCTCAGCAGTAGAACACACTTCCCATTCCATTCCTTTTCCTATCTTCAAGTAGATTTGGATTTTTGATTAGAGTGAGGGATAGCAAGTAGAAGAACAAGATTCACGAGGAAGCAGGATCGGGTCCTACAATCGAAAGATTCAAGCACGCATTTTGGCTGAGCAAACTCTTCTCTCTTCTCTTCTCTTTTCTCTTTAGATTTATCATTTTAGAGCAATTAGATGTTTAATTTAATTATGTATAAGTAGTTTAATTTTTGTCTCGGGATTTAATGGTATATGATAGTGTTATTGGATCATGTTTTAATCAATAGGATTGTGTTTGCTTCATGATTGGTTTGGTTTTGTTCTATCAAGTGATTATCATCTTGTGAGTAGGTTTTTGGCCAAAGTTTACTTGTATGCTTGAAATAATCGGGTGAAAACAAAAAGGTGACATTTGATTGTTAGACTGCATGATTAGACCTAAGATAACATCATCTTTAAAGAGAGATTTGCGTGTTAAGAGGAATAGAAAGTAATCAAACATGTTTAACTTAGATTAATACAAATTAATTCGAAAGAACAAATTTTGCTTAGTTTAGGCAAATTTTGTTGAGTTCGAACGAATAGAGTGAATTTTTGGAGAGATTGCAATTTCTCGAGTTAAGCCGATTAGACAAAAGCACATGTTCATCATTTTGATCCAATCACCTTTCTTAACCATATGATTTCCTAGACATGTTTTTCCTTGATTGATTTTGAATTAGCATATTTGAAGTTGTTGAATCAAAACCACTTGATTTAGGATTCGCTTAGCATATCTTGAGGGAATATAGCTCAATAGATCAACCTAGTCTCTGTGGGATCGACCTTGATTTGCTACAACACCACTGTGCGCTTGCAGTCGTATCAAGTTTTTTACGCTGTTGTCGGAGACCAGCGTCAAATATTGGGTTTTTTCTCGATAGTTTTGGCTAAGCATTTTATTTTCCTTTAAAAAAATAAAAAAATGAAAATTATCAAAAAATAATTGGAAAAAAAAACAATGGCAATTTTCCATTTTTCCTAATTTGAGCATGAATTGATTTGGAGGTCTTTTAAGCAATTAAATGTTTTTCTTGCTCAATGTGGTTATTGTGTGGGTAAATGAAAAATTTTAGACATTATCGATGAGGATGTGAATAGTAAAATTCGTATTTTGTTAGAGTTTTGGGATTTTCAGGGTGAAAATGTTGATGATGCATGTTATTTGCTTGAGTGGATTACTTGGGATTCATTTGAGTTTGAGAAAGCTAGTTGTGTTTCTAGATATTCATTCTCTGATCCATGAGCATTTTATTCTAGATCTTATTATGCTCCTTTTTTTGGTGTGATTTCTGTAATTCTTTTGACCATGATATAAATTCGTGTCCTTATTATGCATGCTATACTCAACCTAAATTTGCACCACCCAGGGACAACACTGATTTTGTCCTATCCTTACATGATTCGTCCTTTCCTTTAGCTCAGCGCACGGGGCTCGAGTTGGGTGAGCCTATTGGGGTAGTTGTTAGGTGTAGCACTACCGATGCATGTTTTGAGTCAGGAGATACTTTTGATGAGGCGCATGATCTAGTTGAGATGCCCTTAGAGGGGTCTTGGGATGTATTTATACATATGGAGTATCCTAGCCTTGGTTTTGATAATAATGTTCTCCATAATCCCCTTATTCATTTCCATGTTTCACCTATCTGTTCATTCCTCTCTATTTCCCCTGAGTATTCTTTAGATGTGCTTATGGAAAATTCTATGATTTGCGATACTACTTTGGGCTGTAAGGATAACATGTTCAACATGCTTGGTGGGAATGCTGATAATTTTCTATCCCTAGGTTGTGTTAGAGAGTATGATGCCTCTCTTGACCCATATTGCATGTACCTAGTGGATAATCCTAGAAAAATCATGTAGAACACTTTCGTTGCTTTCTCTTTTGATTTTTCTACTTGTTTTACTTTGATGAAGAGGGCATTAACTTTCTTTGCTGCGATTATTTTCATGCTCTATTGTTGCCACGCTTGGAGTCATGGGGAGTTTGATAAGCTCCTACGTGCATTGGCGGCATCCGATTTAAAGGTCCGAGTCCTGACTACATGATGGAGTGGCTGATGCTCCATGTGCCTTGGTTGCTACGAGGCTGCATAGCTCAAGTGTACTCTGCACCTAACCTAGTGAGATTGTTTTTCTTTGTTCCCTTCTCTAGGTTTTATTACCTTTGAATAATAATGCTTTGTTGAAGCATGGGAGAAGGGTAGTTTCTATGTTTTCCATTTTCATTATGAGCTTGCGTACATGCTAGTGCGTATAGGTTTAAGTTTCTTGTTGTTAGCATGTTGCATTTAGTTGATTTTCAGGTTTGCATTTTAGATTTGCATATAAAGATGGTGTGGATTGGTTTGAGATAACCTCTGATGATATGTTTGTTAGGCAAAATAGCTTTCATGAGTTTGAGTAGCTTTTGATGTGTAGTCCCTTTTGGTGCTAAAATATTTGAAGCTTTTATAAATATTTCTTATTTTTACCCTTATCTTGATTGAGAACTATTTTATCCCTTGGAGTCCTTAGCACTAATGTTTGTTAGTGGGAGTCATTTTATGAGCTTAATGAGACTTTGGTAGATGTCCTGTGAGGTTTTGAGCCTTATTTGGACTAATTCATTATATTCAGTCTTACGTTTCTTTCATGTGTCTGACTCTTCTATATTGCATCTCTAGAACTTGTTTTCACTCTTGTTCAAAGCTATATTAGCATGTGCATATTTGATGATATGATAGAGGCCTTTTTTTCGGTTATTTTACCCATATAGCCAAATAGGCTACCCTTGTATTGTATCTTTATTTCCCTTTGCTAGTCCCTTTGAGCTTAAATCCTTTTTTTGTTGTGATCCCTTCATACAAGCCCTGAGCCAAACACATACTCCTACCTTTAAGCAAAGTCTATGGAGCATCACTTCATGCATGTTGTGGGTGATTTTGGGAATAATTGAGTTTAAAGTGGTTTTGGTATATTGGTTTGTTGAGGGATTAATGATATTGAGCATTTGCTTTGATTCCCTCTTTGGGTTGTGTATACAAATGCATTCAGCTGTGAGTTAAAAGTTAGTGATCTTATGCCTTTCAATAATTGCAATTTTTGTTTCATTTTGCAAAAAAAAAGAGAAAAAGAAAAAAAGGAAGATAAAGTTACATTGGAAAAAAAAGAGAAAATGGATAAAAAAAACCAAAGAAAAAAAAGTGCTTGGTATGGGATACATATGTAGCTTGTGTTCCTTCATTTTAAACTCATTTCCCATATGATTCATTTGGGGTATGTTCATTGTATTTTGAGGTTTGGAGTATTGGTGAACTTATTAGTTGCTTGGTGTTTTGTTGGTTGCTCCCTACTCACTTAGCTAAGTAGCTTCACATTGTCCCAAATGCATTTGTCCACCTGCTTTCCCTTAAGCCTTCTAGCCCACATTATAACCCAACTGAAGTCCTCTTGGGTGTCTTGTGCATATTGCATTTTAGTAGTAGAGAATTTGGGAGCCTTGTCAAGCATATGGTAGATTGCATCTTTGGAATGAGGCTTGAGTGAACCTATGCTAAATTTTAAATGCATGAGTTCGAGTGTTCCACATTTCCCAAAAGTGAGGCTCTACCGGTCTATTTGACTCTAATCAATTCCATGTGCTTGCATGACATGCTTTGTGGTTCTTTGGGGGTGATCAAGTTTGATATCGAGCTTGTAGTATTATACTTCTTCCAAATCCTTCTCCTCCTGATTTTGAAATGTGTTTTGCACTATTTGGGGTTGTCGTTGAATGATATTCTTACTTGTGATATGTTATAACTTGCCTGCTTTAAAAAAGTTGTTATCTTTTTAAGTCATATGTGCATTCCACTTGTCGGTTTTCCATAGTGTTTGCTTGAGGACAACCAACGGTTTAAGCATGGGGGAGTTTGATAAGTGCTTAATGTATAAATCATTTTAGGGTAATTTAGCTTCATTTTTAGGAGATTTATGTGCTTTAAGTTATCATTTATACTCTAATTCTCGATTTTATGCTTAGGAATGGTTGTTTGATGATTATTACAGGAATTTGGACCACTTTACCATTGTTTTGACCCTTATTTAAGTATACCTTGACCCCCTGAATGCCCTTGAGTTGCCATGCCCATGGAGCAAGAGAAAAGTAGAAGAATTAAGTTCCAGCCAAGACCATGGTTAGCCCGTGGTGGGTGCCACGGTCCGTGGTGAAAACATAACTGTTAATCTCTTCGTTTTCCCTCATCATGTGGCTGAGGTTGATTGTGTTTTTCTATAAATAAGGCGTCCCTCAGCAGGAGAACACACTTCCCATTCCATTCCTTTTCCTCTTTTCAAGTAGATTTGGATTTTTGATTAGAGTGAGGGAGAGCAAGTAGAAGAAGAAGATTTGCGAGGAAGCAGGATCGGGTCCTGCAATCGAAAGATTCAAGCATGCATTTTTGGCTAAGCAAACTCTTCTCTCTTCTCTTCTCTTTTCTCTTTAGATTCATCATTTTAGAGCAGTTAAATGTTTAATTTAATAATGTGTGACTAGTTTAATTTTTGTCTAGGGGTTTAGTAGTATATGAAAGCGTTTTTGGATCTTGTTTTAATCTATAGGATTGTGTTTGCTTCATGATTGGTGTCATATCATTCTATCAAGGGATTACCATGTTATGAGTGCATTTATGGCCAAAGTTTGCTCGCACGCTTGAAATAATCAAGTGAAAAATAGAAAGGTGGCATTTGATTGTTGGCCTACTTGATTAAAGCTGAGATAACGTCGTCTCGAAAGAGAGATTTGCATGTGGGAGGACTAGAAGGTAATCGAAGATATTTAACGTGGACTAAGGTAAATTAGTTCGAAAGAATGACTTTTGCTTAGTTTAGGCAAATTTTGTTGAGCTCGAAAGGATAGCCTTAATTTTTGGAGAGATTACAATTCCTCAAGATAAATCGATTAGACAAAAGCTCATGTTCAGCAGTTGATCCAATCACCTTTCTTAACCATATGAATTCCTAGACATGTTTTTCCTTGATTGATTTAGAATTGCCATATTTGAAGTTATTGAATCAAAACCCCTTGATTTAGGATTCGCTTAGCATATCTTCAGGGAATATAGCTAAACAGATCAACCTAGCATTTGTGCTATCTACCTTGATTTGCTACAACGCCATTATGCGCTTGTGGCCGTATCAAGTTTTTGGCGCCGTGTCAGGGACTAGCATCGAATATTGGGGCTTTTCTCGATCGGTTTGACTAAGCATTTTATTATTCTTGAAAAAAAATCGAAAAAAATTAAAATTAACAAAAAAATAATTGGAAAAAAAACAATAGCAATTTTTCATTTTTCCCAATTCAAGCAAGAATCATTTAAGAGGTATTTTCAGCGATTAAATGTTTTTCTGGTTCAATGTGGTTATTGTGTGGGTAAATGAAAAATTTTAGACATTATTGATGAGGGTGTGAATAGTAAACCCCGTATTCTCTTAGAGTTTTGGGATTTTCAGGGCAAAATTTGGTGATGCATGTTATTTGCTTGAGTGGATTACTTGGGATTCGTTTGAGCTTGAGAAGGCTAGTTGTGTTTTCTAGATATTCATTCTCTGATCCTCGCGCGTTCTATTCTAGATCTTATTATACTCTTTTTTGGTGTGATTTCTATAATTCTTCCAACCATGATATAAATTCGCATCTTTAATATACATGCTATGCTCAGCCTAACTTTGCACCACCCAGGGACAATACTGATTTTGTCCTATCCTTACATGATTCATCCTTTCCTTTGTCTTAGTGCATGAGGCTCGAGTTGGGTGAGCCTTATAGGGTACTTGTTAGGTGTAGCATTACTGATGCATGTTTTGAGTCAGGAGATACTTTTGATGAGGTGCATGATCTAGTTGAGATGCCCTTGGAGGGGTCACGTGATGTACTTATGCATAAGGAGTCTCGTAGCCTTGGTTTTGATAATAATGTTCTCCCTGATCCCCTTATTCATTTTCATGTTTCACCTATCTATTTATTCCCCTCTATTTCCCCCGAGTTTTCTTTAGATGTGCCCATGGATAATTCTCTGATTTGCGATACCACTTTGGGCAGTGAGGATAACATATTCAACATGCTTGGTGGGAATGCTAATAATTTTCTGTCCCTAGGTTGTTTTAGAGGGTATGATGCCTCCTTTTACGCATATTGCATGTACCTAGTGGATAATCCTAGAAAAATCATGTGGAATACTTTCTTTGCTTTCTTTTTTGATTTTCCTAATGGTTTTACTTTGTTAAAGAGAGCACTAACTTTCTTTGCTATGATTATCTTCATGCTCTCTTATCACCATGTTTGGGAACTCTATGCTGAGGAGTTTCATAAGCTCCTATGTGCATTGACGGCGTCCAATTTAAAGGTCCGAGTCTTGACTATGTGATGGAGTGGCTGATGCTCTATGTTCCCCGGTCGCTACGAGGTTGCATAGCTTAGGTGCACTCTGCACCTAACCAATGAGATTATTTTTGTTTGTTCCCCTTCTTTAAGGTTTCTTTCCTTTGAATAATAATGCTTTATCTAACCATGGGTGAAGGGTAGTTTCTATGTTTTCCATTTTCGTTATTAGCTTGCATACATGCTAGAGCATATAGGTTTAGGTTTCTTTTTGTTAGCATGTTGCATTTAGTTGATTTTTAGGTTTGTATTTTAGATTTGCATATAAACTTAGTCTGGATTAGTTTGAGATAACCTCTGATGATATGTTTGTTGGGCAAAATAGCGCTCATGAGTTGAGTAGCTTTTGATGTGTAATCCCTTTTGGTACTAAAATTTTTGAAGGTTTTGTAAATATTTCTTATTTTAACCTTTGTCTTGATTGAGAACTATTTTATTCCTTCGGGTCCTTAGCACTAATGTTTGTACATGGGAGTCATTTTATGAGCTTAATAAGACCTTGGTACATGTCTCGTGAGATTTTGAGCCTTATTTGGACAAATTCATTATATTTAGTCTTATGTTTCTTTCATGTGTGTGAGTCCTCTATGTTGCATCTCTAGAACTTGCCTTCACTCTTGTTCAAAACTACATTAGCATGTGCATATTTGATGATATGATAGAGGCATTTTTTCGGTTATTTTAGGCATATAGCCAAATGGCCTACCCTTGTATTTCGTGTTTATTCCCCTTTGCTAGCACTTTTGAGCTTAAATCCTTTTTTTGTTGCGATCTCTTCATATTAGCCCTTGGCTACACACATATTTGTACCTTTAAGCCAATTCTATGAAGCATCACTTCATGTATGCAGTGGGTGATTTTGGGAATAATTGAGTTTATGGTGGCTTTGGTGTGTTGGTTTGTTGAGGGATTGATGATATTGAGCATTTGCTTTGGTTCCCTCTTGTTTCGATTGTCTATAGATATATATTCAGCTATGAGTTAAAAGATAGTGACCCTATGCCTTTCAATAATTGCAATTTTTGTTTCATTTCCCAGAAAAAAGAAGAGAAAAATAAAAAAAAGGAAGATAAAGTTATGTTGAAAAAAAAAAGAGAAAATGAAAACACCCCCAAAAAAAAAAACTATGTGCTTGGCATGGGATACATAGGTAGGCTGTGTTCCTTCTTTTTCAACTCATTTCCTATATGGTTCATTTGGGTGTGTTCATTGTATTTTGAGGTTTGGAGTGGTGGTGAACTTATTAGTTGCTTGGTGTTTTGTTGGTTGCTCCCCAGTCGCTTGGCTAAGTAGCTCCGCATTGTCCTAAGTACATTTGTCCGCCTACCTTCCCTTAAGCCTTCTAGCCTACATTACAACCCAACTGCAGCCCTCTTAATTGTTTTGTGCATATTGCATTTTAGTGGCAGAGAATTTGAAAACCTTGTCAAGCATATGGTAGATTGCATCTTCGGAATGAGGCTTGAGTGAACATATGCTAAATTTTAAACACATGAGTTGGAGTGATCCACATTTCCCAACAGTGAGGCTCTGCCGGTCCAGTTGACTCTAATCAATTCAATGTGCTTGCATGACATGCTTTATGGGTTTTTGGGGGTGATCAAGTTTGATATCGGGCTTGTGGCATTATACTTCTTCGAAAACCTTTTCCTCCTGATTTTGAAATGTGTTGTGCACTATTTGGGGTTGCTGTTGATTGATATTCTTACTTGTAATATTTTATGACTTGCCTACTTTAATGAAGTTGTTATCTTTTTGAGTCACATGGGCATTCCACTTGTCGATTTTCTATAGTATTTTCTTGAGGAGAAGCAACGGTTTAAGCATGGGGGAGTTTGATAAGTGCTTAATGTATACATCATTTCAGGGCCATTTTGCTTCATTTTTAGGAGATTTATGTGCTTTAACTTATCATTTATACTCTTATTCTCAATTTATGCCTAAGAATGGTTGTTTGACGATTATTACAGGAATTTAGACCATTTTGCTTTTGTTTTGACCCTTATTTGGGCATACTTTGACCCCCCACGGATGCCCCTGAGTTATCATGCCCTTGGAGCAAGAGAAGAGCAGAAGAATTGAGTTCCAACTAAGACCATGGCCAGCCCGTGGTGGATGCCACGGTCCGTGGTGAAGGCATAACTGCTAATCTCTTTGTTTTTCCCTCATCGTGTGGCTAAGGTTGATTGTATTTTTCTATAAATAGGGCATTCCTCAGCAGCTAAACACACTTCCCACTCCATTCCTTTTCCTTACTTTAAGTAGATTTAGACTTTTGATTACAGTGAGGGAGAGCAAGTAGAAGAAGAAGATTCGCGAGGAAGCAGGATCGGGTCCTGCAATTGGAAGATCATTTTAGCTAAGCAACCTCTTCTCTCTTCTCTTCTCTTTTCTTTTCAGATTTATCATTTTAGAGCAGTTAGATGTTTAATTTAATAATGTGTAAGTAGTTTAGTTTTTGCCTAGGGATTTAGTAGTATATGAAAGTGTTGTTGGATCATGTTTTAATCTATAGAATTGTGTTTGCTTCATGATTGGTTTGGTTTCACTCTATCAAGTGATTATCATGTTGAGAGTGGGTTTTTGGCCAAAGTTTGCTTGCACACTTGAAGCAATCGGGTGAAAAACTGAAAGGTAACATTTGATTGTTGGACTGCTTGATTTGTAACACCCCCGACTACCTTTCAGAAATGTCACACTGCCAGGATCCCCCGAGGGAGACCCCTAAGGCTCTTCTTCTTTTAACTTTCTTCTTAATTTTTACCAAACTTTAGCTTAGGTTAGGAAAACCTGGGACGAAACCGGCAGAGTTCCGTCTGTAATTACAACAATTTCCAAAATTACATTATGAAGTTCAGGGTACCTGTGAACTTTTAAACCAAAATGCAAAATAACTAGGAGTACCAGCGAGTCACACACTTGTGGTGGGGCTTAAGCCCTTTACAAACATTTATTACAAAAGATTTACATAGGTTCATACTGCCAGAGCCTTTGAGCCACTACATGACCAACGTACGCACTTTCTTAAAACAAAGCATCACTTCAGATGGCTTCACAACTTCACATTATAGATACATCAGCGGAAGCAACTAGCGGTCCATTCATTCTTCACCTGGGGGAAAAAGGGGAGAGGAAATGGAGTGAGCCACCACATGCTCAGTGAGTGTTCCTCCACTCCTTAAAACAAAACCTTTTTCAAGCATTAATACCCATAATATTCACTTATCAAGAAATTAGCTACTACTAACATGGTATTAGGCAATATATTATAGGACACAGGTTGAAGAACATAAATATCGGACAAGTCATGACTTATGTATTCACTAGGCACATTTTGAATATCATTTCACGATTCACTAGCATGTCACATATTCTATTTGAAGCCACATTCATCATATTTAAGAACATTTCCTTTAAATCTGCAATGAAACTTTCTTTGAACATTTGAAAGCATTTCATAACCTTGAGGTTCTCAATCTTTTGAAGGAGTTTACAATTCGCATTCGTCGTAAAACGACCCTTGTATGCATTTCATATTCATTCCATATGGCCTCTTTGGGCCCATAAAACATTCTTCCTCTTTAAAACGTATAAAATGGCAAAGGCCAATTGCTTTTCTTAACTTCATACAAAAATACTTCTGGCATAAGATCATTACAGGGTGCTGATTGGGTGAAAACCATTCTCGACCCCATAGTGAGACCTAACGCTCACGCTTAAGCTCTTACTCCCGGGATGGCTACATATAACATATCGGACCATTACATTAGCCCTCGTCAGGGCCTCTAGGGTTTATCCGGACTTATCCCCTAGGTTAACATTACATCATATCATATTGTCCGCAGCACATTATCTTAGCCACTTAAAGCGTATCGGCCATAACGGCTAGTAATTTTCCGTTTCAAACAATAAAATCATTCGACGTATGATTCCCATCTCCCTTTTGTTAAGAACGTTTTAGGGATTCCTCCCAAACACTATTTAAATAGCTAAAATAGGCCATAGCTCGTTACTAGACATGGCTATTATTCATTTAAAACACATGAAAAGTCGTTTGCTAAAACATCACCTTTCCACACACATGTTACATTTTAAACATACAAGGAAAAGGGAAATACACATATCACATTTAAACACTTCGTAATCATTTCAACACAATGAGCCACACATGGCCTCGCAATCCACACGATTGCGGTCAATTCACAACCCAGACTCCCTCCTCACTTGCACCGTACCACAAGACCTCGAACACTCATAATTCTTTCCTCAAACCATCCAACTACCAACTCGATTCATCGATTTATTGATCACAACATTTTATCATATTAGCTTATGTAAAAGGGAGGGAAGTTTAGACCCTTACCTGAGCAACCAGCATCATTCAGCGAAGCGTTACAACAAGCGTGCATATAGCCACATTTATTCATAATTCGACAATATTTCATTCAGTACATCAAACATAATTCGATTCTAAACATATATGTAGCATTTCAAATCAACTTCCCCAAGCATAAATGCACTACAAAGAGTTCGAATTTATTTCGTTTACACATAATACATTAGCTAGTTCAGTTCGAATGGGAGTTAGACACGTTATACTAACTTCGCTTTTAATCCCCTTTCATATATTAGCTAAATAACTTGAATCGATGCTAAATACGTTAAATTAACTTCGATTTTAATTCCGTTTTAAACTATAACTCATTAACTTGAATCGAAGCTAAATACGTTAAATTAACTTCGATTTTAATTCCGTTTTAAACTATAACTCACTAACTTGAATCGAAGCTAAATACGTTAAATTAACTTCGATTTTAATTCCGTTTTAAACTATAACTCACTAACTTGAATCGAAGCTAAATACGTTAAATTAACTTCGATTTTAATTCCGTTTTAAACTACAACTCACTAACTTGAATCGAAGCTAAATACGTTAAATTAACTTCGATTTTAATTCCGTTTTAAACTATAACTCACTAACTTGAATCGAAGCTAAATACGTCCACATAAATTCGAATTCACTGTTCACGCAAGATTGTGGTTTATGTACAAAACTCACATCGATTCACAAATTCAGGCATGAAACAACCAATTGATTCGAACCTAAGCATGAATAACTTATTCCTTGTCAATTCTAACGAATTTAGCAAGCCCTAACTTGACATGCAACATCAATCCGCTGAAAAATTAACTTCGAAAATAGTATTAACTTAGGAGGGAGAAACACTTACCTGGATTGGCCTAGTTTCAACCTCAAAGGGTGAGTACCAACGCTCCCCACACTGCTAATCCCGAACCCAAGCCCGTCAGCCAGCAAATTCGAACCCTAGCCCTCGATTTCGTGATGCTTGTGGCGGATTGAGGCTCGATTTTTGGCTTTAATTTATAGAGGAGGTTAGGTTGGAGGTGGGTCGTCGGTTTCCGGCAGGTGGACGGCCGGTTCTGGGCGAGGAGACGCGTGGGTGAGGGGTTGAGCGAAGTGGATGAAGTCTGGTGGTGAAATGGGCGGCTGAGACGCGTGGTGTGGGGGACCGTTCGTCCCTTTCTCTCGCCGGTGACGCGTGCTGGCCGGCGGCAGCGCCAGGTGGCCGGTCGCCGGTGAGAGAGAGAGAGAGAGAGTGAGAGAGATGGGCTAGAGAGAGAGAGCGTGCGGTGAGAGAGGGGGGGTCGGGGTCTCCCGACTTCGGTCCCCCTTTTCAATCTTTTTTTTTTTGACTCAATTAACTTCATTCAACTGAATCCCGATCCCGTACTTGCTAAAGGTTAGGCTAAACCCGAATCAAAACGACCCACAATCAATATTTTAGTTTAAATTTTGGGATTCAACCAAGTAAAACGAAAAACGATTTTAAAAACTCGGTTTAGCGTTGCTTAAATAATTTTATAAATAAGTAGCGTCAATGATAACGTTAGTTAAATAATCGCCCCTTTTATTGAAACTAGTCGTTAAAACTCACACGGTCGATTAAATACTTTCATCGGATAACAAATTAAAAGCAACTGGTAAAATCAGCAACTAAACAGTTAGTTAGTAATAGCATGAAAGCATGGCCCTTACATGATTAGACCTGACATAACGTCATCTTTAAAGAGAGATTTGCATCTTAGGAGGACTAGAAAGTAATCAAACATGTTTAACGTAGATTAATACAAATATGTCCGAAAGAACGAATTTTGCTTAGTTTAGGCAAATTTTGTTGAGTTCGAAAGAATAGACTAAAGTTTTGGAGAGATTGTAATACCTCGAGATAAACCAATTAGACAAAAACACATGTTCATAATTTTGATCCAATCTTCTTTCTTAACTATATGAATTCCTAGACATGTTTTTCCTTGATTGATTTAGAATTATCATATTTGAATTTGTTGAACCAAAACCCCTTGATTTAGGATTCGCTTAGCATATCTTGAGGGAATATAGCTCAATAGATCAACCTAGTCTTTGTGAGATCAATCTTGATTTGCTACAACACCACCGTATCAAATTTTTAGCACCGTTGTCGGGGACTAGTGTCGAATATTGAGCTTTTTCTCAATAGGTTTGACTAAGCATTTTATTTTTCTTTAAAAAAATTGAAAAAAATTGAAAATTAATAAAAAAATAATTGGAAACAAAAACAATGGCAATTTTCCATTTCCTCCAATTTGAGCATGAATTGATTTGGAGGTATTTTAAGCAATTAAATGTTTTTCTTGCTCAATGTGGTTATTGTGCGGGTAAATGGAAAATTTTAGACATTATTGATGAGGATGTGAATAGTAAAACCCGTATTCTTTTAGAGTTTTGGGATTTTCATGGTAAAAATGTTGGTGATGAATACTATTTGCTTGAGTGGGTTACTTGGGATTGTTTTGAGTTTGAGAAGGCTAGTTGTGCTTCTGGATATTTATTCTCTGATCCTTGCGCATTCTATTCTAGATCTTACTGTGCTCCTTTTAGGTATGATTTCTGTAATTCTTTTGACCATGAGATAAATTCATATCCTTATTATGCATGCTATGCTCAGCCTAACTTTGCACCACCCAGGTACAATAATGATTTTGTCCTATCCTTACATGATTCATCCTTTCCTTTAGCTCAGTGCACGGGGCTCGAGTTGGGTAAGCCTTTTGGGGTAGTTGCTAGGTGTAGCGTTACTGATTCATGTTTTGAGTCCGGAGATACTTTTGATGAGGTGCATGATCTAGTTGAGATGCCATTGGAGGGGTCATGTGATGTATTTATGCATAAGGAGTCTCCTGGCCTTGGTTTTGATAATAATTTTCTCCCTAATCTCCTTATTCATTTCCATATGTCACCTATCTGAGCATTCCCCTCTATTTCCCCCGAGTATTCTTTAGATGTGCCCATGGATAATTCTATGATTTGCGATACTACTTGGGGCTGTGAGGATAACATGTTCAACACGCTTGGTGGGAATGTTGATAATTTTCTGTCCCTAGGTTGTTTTAAGAGGGCATGATGCCTCCCCTGACCCATATTGCATGTACCTAGTGGATAATCCTAGAAAAATCATGTGGAACATTTTCTTTGCTTTCTCTTTTGATTTTTCTATTGGTTTTGCTTTGTTGAAAAGAGCACTAACTTTCTTCGCTGTTATTATTTTCATGCTCTCCTATTGCCATGCTTGTAAACTCTATGCTAAGGAGTTTGATAAGCTCCTATGTGCATTGATGGCGTCCGATTTAAATGTCGGAGTCTTGACTATGTGATGGAGTGGCTGATACTCCATGTGCCCGGTTATTACGAGGCTGCATAGCTTAGGTGAACTCTACACCTAACCTGGTGAGATTGTTTTCTTTTGTTCCCCTTCTCAATGTTTTCTTTCCTTTGAATAATAATACTTTATCTAAGCATGGGGGAAGGGTAGTTTCTGTGTTTTCCATTTTCATTATTAGCTTGCATGCATGCTAGAGCATATAGGTTTAGGTTTCTTTTTGCTAGTATGTTTTGCATTTTAGATTTGCATATAAAGATTGTGTGGATTGGTTTGAGATACCCTTTGATGATATGTTTCCTAGGCAAAATAGCTTTCATGAGTTTGAGTAGCTTTTGATGTGTAATCCTTTTTGGTGCTAAAATTTTTGAAGGTTTTGTAAATAATTCTTGTCTTAACCCTTGTCTTGATTGAGAACTATTTTATCCCTTGGGGTCCTTAGCACTAATGTTTGTATGTGGGAGTCATTTTATGAGCTTAATGAGACTTTGGTGGATGTCTCGTGAGATTTTGAGCCTTATTTGGACTAATTCATTATATTTAGTCTTATGTTTCTTTCATATGTGTGACTCTTCTATGTTGCATCTCTAGAACTTGCTTTCACTCTTGTTCAAAACTACATTAGCATGTGTATATTAGATCATATGATAAAGGCATTTTTTCGGTTATTTAGCCACATAGCCAAATAACCTACCCTTGTATTACATGCTTATTCACCTTTGCTAGCACCTTTGAGCTTAAATCTTTTTTTTATTGTGATCTCTTCATATTATCCCTTGGCCAAACACATACTCCTACCTTTAAGTCAAGTCTATGGAGCATCACTTCATGTATGTAGTGGCTGATTTTGGGGATAATTGAGTTTGAAGTGGCTTTGGTATGTTGGTTTGTTGAGGGATTGATGATATTTAGCATTTGTGTTAGTTCCCTCTTATTTGGGTTGTGTACAGATATGTATTCAGCTGTGGGTTGAAAGATATCCTATGCCTTTCAATAATTGCAATTTTTGTTTCCCAGAAAAAAAAAGAAAAATAAAAAAGGAAGATAAAGTTATGTTTAAAAAAAAGAGAGAAAATTAAAAAAACCAAAAAAAAAAAAACCTATGTGCTTCGCATAGGATACATATGTAGGTTGTGTTCCTTCTTTTTCAACTCATTTCCTATATGGTTCATTTGGGGTATGTTCATTGTGTTTTGAGGTTTGCAGTGGTGGTGAACTTATTAGTTGCTTGGTGTTTTGTTGGTTCCTCCCTAGTCACCTGGCTAAGTAGCTCCGCAATGTCCCAAATACATTTTTCCACCTACCTTCCCTTAAGCCTTCTAGCCCACATTACAACCCAACTGAAGTCCTCTTGATTGTCTTGTGCATATTGCATTTTAGTGGTAGAGAATTTGAGAGCCTTATCAAGCATATGGTAGATTGCATCTTTAGAATAAGGCTTGAGTGAACATATGCTAAATTTTAAACACATGAGTTGGAGTGATCCACATTTACCAAAAGTGAGGCTCTACCGGTCCATTTGACTCTAATCAATTCAATGTGCTTGCATGACATGCTTTACGGGTCTTTGGGGGTGACCAAGTTTGATCTCGGGCTTGTAGTATTATACTTCTTCAAAAACCTTCTCCTCCTGATTTTGAAATATGTTTGTGCACTATTTGGGGTTGCCGTTGATTGATATTCTTGCTTGTGATATTTTATGACTTGCCTACTTTAATGAAGTTGTTATCTTTTTGAGTCATATGGGCATTCCACTTGTCGGTTTTCTATAGTGTTTTCCTGAGGACAAGCAACGGTTTAAGCATGGGGGAGTTTGATAAGTGCTTAATGTATACATTATTTTAGGGCCATTTTGCTTCATTTTTAGGAGATTTATGTGTTTTAAGTTATCATTTATACTCCAATTCTCGATTTATGCCTGGGAATGGTTGTTTGATGATTATTACAGGTATTTGGACCATTTTGCCCTTGTTTTGACCCTTATTTAGGCATACTTTAACCCCCCATGGATGCCCCCTGAGTTGTCATGCCTGTGGAGTAGAAAAAGAGCAGAAGAATTGAGTTCTAACTAAGACCACGGTCAACCCGTGGTGGATGCCACGATCCGTGGTAAAGGCATAACTGCTAATCTCGTAGTTTTTCCCTCATCGTGTGGCTGAGGTTGATTGTATTTTTCTATAAATAGGGCATCCCTCAGTAGCAGAACACACTTCCCATTCCATTCCTTTTCCTCACTGTAAGCAGACTTAGAATTTTGATTACAGTGAGGGAGAACAAGTAGAAGAAGAAGATTCGCGAGGAAGCAGGATCGGATCCTGCAATCAAAAGATTATTTTAGCTGAGCAAACTCTTCTATCTTCTCTTCTCTTTTCTCTTTAGATTTATCATTTTAGAGCGGTTAGATATTTAATTTAATCATATGTGAGTAGTTTAATTTTTGTTTAGGGATTTAGTAGTATATGAAAGTGTTGTTGGGTCATGTTTTAATTTATAGGATTGCGTTTGCTTCATGATTGGTTTGATTTAATTCTATCAAGTGATTATCATGTTGTGAGTGGGTTTTTGGCCAAAGTTTACTTGGACGCTTGAAACAATCAGGTAAAAAATTGAAAGGTGACATTTGATTGTTGGACTGCTTGATTAGACTTGACATAACGTCATCTTGAAAGAGAGATTTGCATGTTACTAGGACTAGAAAGTAATAAAACATGCTTAACTTGGATTAACACAAATTAGTCTAAAAGAACGAATTTTACTTAGTTTAGGCAAATTTTGTTGAGTTCAAAAGAATAGACCAAACTTTTGGAGAGATTGTAATACCTCAAGATCAACCGATTAGACAAAAGCACATGTTCATCATTTTGATCCAATCTTCCTTCTTAACTGTATGAATTCCTAGACATGTTTTTCCTTGATTGATTCAGAATTATCATATTTGAAGTTGTTGAACCAAAATCCCTTGATTTAGGATTTGCTTAGCATATTTTAAGGGAATATAGCTCAATAGATCCATCTAGTCTCTGTCGGATCGATCTTGATTTGCTACAATGCCACCATGCGCTTGTGGCCGTATCAACTTTTTAGCACCGTTGCAGGGGACTAGCATCGAATATTGGGTCTTTTTTCGATAGGTTTGAGTAATCATTTTATTTTTCTTTAAAAAAATTGAAAAAAATTGAAAATTAACAAAAACATAATTGGAAAAAAAAACAATGATAATTTTCCATTTTTCCCAATTCAAGCATGGATTGTTTTGGAGGTATTTTAAGCGATTAAATGTTTTTCTTGCTCAATGTGGTTATTGGGTGGGTAAATGAAAAATTTTACACATTATTGATGAGGGTGTGAATAGTAAAACCCGTATTCTTTTAGAGTTTTGGGATTTTCAGAGTAAAAATATTGACTATGCATGTTATATGCTTGAGTGGATTACTTCGGGTTCATTTGAGTTTGAGAAGGCTAGTTATGTTTCTAGATATTCATTCTCTAATCCTTGCGCATTCTATTCTAGATCTTATTATGCTCTTTTTTGGTGTGATTTCTATAATTCTTCCGACCATGATATAAGTTCGTGTCTTTATTATGTATGCCATGCTCAGCCTGACTTTGCACCACCCAGGGACAATACTGATTTTGTCCTATCCTTATATAATTCATCCTTTCCTTTGGCTCAGTGCACGAGGCTTGAGTTAGGTGAACCTTTTAGGGTAGTTGTTAGGTGTAGCGTTGCTGATGCATGTTTTAAGTCAGGAGATACTTTTGATAAGGTACTTGATCTAGTTGAGATGCCCTTGGAGGGGTCACATGATGTATTTACGCATAAGGAGTCTCCTAGCCTTGATTTTGATAATAATCTTCTCCCTAATCCCATCATTCATTTTCATGTTTCACCTATCTGTTCATTCCCCTCTATTTCCCCCGAGTATTCTTTAGATGTGCCCATGGATAATTCTATGATTTGCGATACTACTTTGAGCTGTGAGGATAACATGTTCAACATGCTTGGTAGGAATGCTGATAATTTTCTACCCCTAGGTTGTTTTAGAGGGTATGATGCCTCCCTTGACACATATTGCATGTACTTGGTGGATAATCCTAGAAAAATCATGTGGAACACTTTCTTTGCTTTCTCTTTTGATTTTTCTATTGGTTTTACTTTGTTGAAGAGAGCCCTAACTTCCTTTACTATGATTATTTTCATGCTCTCTTATTGCCATGTTTGGAAACTTTATGCTGAGGAGTTTGATAAGCTACTACGTGCATTGACGGCGTCCAATTTAACGGTCGGAGTCTTGACTATGTGATGGAGTGGATGATGCTCCATGTGCCCCGGTTATTACGAGGTTACACAGCTTAGGTGCACTCTGCACCTAACCTAGTGAGTTTGTTTTCTTTTGTTCCCCTTCTCTAAGTTTTCTTTCCTTCCAATAATAATGCTTTATCAAAGCATGGAGTAAGGGTAGTTTCTATGTTTTCCATTTCCATTATTAGCTTGCATACATGCTAGAGCATATAGGTTTAGGTTTCTTTTTGTTAGCATACTGCATTTAGTTGATTTTTAGGTTTGCATTTTAGATTTGCATATAAAGATGGTGTGGATTGATTTGAGATAACCTCTGATGACATGTTTGTTAGAACCTCTGATGATATGTTCGTTAGGCAGAATAGCTTTCATGAGTTTGAGTAGCTTTTGATGTGCAATTCCTTTTGGCGCCAAAATTTTTGAAGGTTTTGTAGATATTTCTTGTTTTAACCCTTGTCTTGATTGAGAACTATTTTATCCCTTAAGAGTTCTTAGCACTAATGTTTGTACATGGGAGCTATTTTATGAGCTCAATGAGACTTCGGTAGATGTCCCGTGAGATTTTGAGCCTTATTTGGACTAATTCATTAGATTTCGTCTTATGTTTTTTTTCATGTGTGTGGCTCTTCTATGTTTCATGTCTAGAACTTGCCTTCACTCTTGTTCAAAACTACATTAGTGTTGAATTTAGGAGTACTTACCCACAAGAGGGGGGTGAATTGTGGTGTTCGATTTTCGCGTACTTACTGGCAAACACCCTCTTGATTTCAGAGGTTGTTCTCGAATTACAAACAACCTTCTGACTTGTTTGCACCAGATGTTTTCAATTTGCTCAAAGGTGAAAATCAACAAGATAAATGCGGAAATAAAGCATACACAATTTTTCCGTGGAAAACACCTCTAGGCCAACTGAGGTGTGAAAAACCACGACCTACCTCGTGTAGGATTTAACCACTTTCACTAACGGGCTGAACACGTTACAAAAGTAACACACCTTGTTACAACTTGCAATCACGTAACCTTCTTTTCTAAGAAAGGTTACACCACGTCCAAATCTCACCAGATTGGATATGTCCAAAGTCCACACGATTGAGGACCACTCACTCACTCTTCTGATCCAAGATCAGGGTTACAAAACACCTTACGGGGGTGCTTCTGATTTAAACAGATGTAAGGTACAATGAGGTCCTAGTATGCCAATATCTTGAAAGCTCAGCTTAAACACAATTTGTCTCGGTTTTTCTTTTCTCAAGAGTAGCTCGAAAAATTCTTCTCACTAGAAAAACCACTTTTGCACTTCTCCCTTTTTGCGTATGTTATGTATGTTTCTCGTTTTTTCTCCTCTCTTGAATGGGAGTGAAATGTTGAGTTTTTAAACAAAAAAAAATCCAACGGTCAAAAACAAGGAGAAGTGATAAAATCAGCTATGTTTAGCAAAGAAAGATTTTTGCTTAGCACAAAGAATTCCAACGGCTAAAAGATCAATGAGGATAGAGTTTTCCTAATATTGTAGGGATTTGATTTTTGGAAGATAAAAGTCTATCTTTTCCCCTTTAAAAATAGCCGTGAGATACATGGGAAAGAATCTCAGCTTTGAATTTTGAATTAATCACTTCCCAAAGGATAAGAAAGAAATATTTTCGGTTTTGGTAAATATTTTCCAAAATCAGTTTTGCAAATCTCCCAAGGGATTTTCATATCAAAAAGATTTTCTACAGCTTAAATTGCTGTCTTGGAATTTTATCAAAATATATTAGAGCTTTTGGCCAACCAAAATAAGTTTTCCAAAGTAACCGGGTTTGGCCGTTGCAGTTTCAGAAACACCCTAGGTACCCTGTTTACAGGGTTGTTCAAACTTGGTGTTCTGAAGCAAATAGCGCAACCGATTCAAGAGTGGTTAGTTAGAGACTTTTCAAGATTGGCATATTAACAAGAGTCTAAAAAATAAAACCTAAATTACCCAAGACATCTTGTTGTAGATCCAGTCATCTTGTTCAAGATGAATACGCTGCCCCAACCACCTAGACCAACCTGTTTGCCAGGTTGTTCTTGTATCGCTTGAGTTCAGAAAGGCCTGTTTGCTGGATTGTCCTTGAAATACCTAGCCTGTTTGCCAGGTTGTTCTTGTATTGCTTGAGTTCAGAAACTGATCTTAACACACAATCAACTCATCGAGGTGGTGTTCTTGACTTGAGCGTGAGTCGTCAAGGTATGAGACCTATTCTTAAGACTTGTTCTCAACATTCAGCAAACAAGTTAAGATGCATATTGAAAATAACAGTGTATGCCTGTTTGGAGAACTTTGTTTGGAGCAACATTACTTAAGAGCATTTTACACTTGGGTTTATTGTCATCAAAACTGAATATACTAATTCAACAATTTCCCCCTTTTTGATGATGACAAACCAAGTGTCCATATTGACCAAAAAAAAAAAATTTAATGCTGATAGGGATCGACGTAGGTACAAGGAGTTAGTCAGGTTCAGGTTCATTCGTCACACTTTGTCAATAGGTTACACTATTCTTCCCCCTTTTGGCATCATTAAAAAAACAAGAACAACAGGACGGTTGCAAGAAAAGCATATAAAGCATTGCAAATTGATATTTCATTGCAAAAAAAAAACAGTACAATGCCAAACCAACAAAAAATAGATATTGACAATCAGGGAGCAGGGGGTGGTTTAGTTTGCAGAGGAGGAATGCTGGGGGCAAGGGTGGAGAGAAGGGCAAGCAAATCTTATTGGCGTTTGGCAGAGAGGGCTTGTTCCTCAGCAAGAGCAGCCTTGACGGCTGAGAGCTCATCCTTGAGGCGAGCATTGTCCTCAAGAACAGTCTCAACCTTGATGGAAGGTTGCCCAGAAACAGGTGGTCGAGGTGGTCGACGACCCTGTTTGGAGACTGACCCTTCGCCAACCTCATAGCCACACCCTAGCAGGGTGTCAATCCCAATCTCATCAATGATTTGGGCCGCCACTCTCCGTGTGAGCGCTATCCCAAAGTGCTCAAACACCCTTGTCAGCAGAAACCCATAGCCAAGATCATGTGCCCGGGTGGTGTTCGCAATTCGCCCTATGTGGCGAATCATAATTGCAGGGAGGTTGATTGGTTCCTCCCGATCCAGTAGGTCCACCAGACATTGATCGAGGGCATCTGTTGAGTTTCGCCCTTGACCTCGCGGAATTATGTTCTTGATGGTGAACATAAACAGTAGTTGGTGCAGGGAGGTCATTTCACCCTTCTTAACCGAGAGGGGTTTCTCAGACCCTGTTTCTGACTGAGGCGTTGGGACACCTCAAGGAGCCTGGATGTTGCCAGGGTAGTTTTGTCTTCCCTCACATACACAGCAAAGCCTTGTGAGGGCACACCCAATATTTTCCCAAGTGTGGGCGCATCAACCTTAATGCCTTGCCCATTTACCAAACTTATCACCACCCCTTTGGTGACACTGCAGTTGGTGTAAAACTCAGCCAACTCAGGCACAGAATACCCCAACTGGGTGTTTGCAAACAAGTCGAGCCAGCCTTGGGCTCGCAACTTGCTCAGGAACACCCCCAGACCATGTTTCTAAAAAAAACGTATATTCACTACCTTCCTCCTGACGATATTGCGCTTAAGCAATTGTGCATGTTTGTCAGACATAGGAGAGGGAGTGGACTTCTTTGGGCGTTTGAGAGGAGGAACAGAGGTAGTAGCATCTGGTAGGGGAGCTGTTCTGGGCTTTCTTTTGAGGGGTGAGGTGGCAGGAGAGGGCTTCATAGCAGGTTTAGAGGTGGATTTTGGAGGAGCTTGATCTTCGGAGGACTCGGAGAACACCGGTGTCCCCTGTTTGAAAGAGGTGCTCTCAGAGTCAGAACTCGAGAACTCCTCGGTAGAAGAAGAGGAAATCTCCTCGATAATTGGAGCAGAGGGTTTGGAGATACGGGGAGCGGATTGAAAAGCAATTCTGGCAGATTTGCGAAAAGGCTTGGAGGATTTGGGAGAAGAGGGAGTTTGAGAGGGCTGAGACCTTGGTTGTGGCCTTGTTCTTGGCGTTCTGCTGCGCCTGGCCACTATTTTTACCCTTTTCCTTTTCTCTCCGGTTTGAGCAACCGGAGTAGTGAGTTCAGCCTCAGGGAGAGAATCCTTCTCCTCACTCTCCTCTAATGTCTCATCGACATTCAAATCCTCCACACACACGGTGTCGAAAGGGTCTTTCCCTGTTTCTGGCACTGTTTCAGGAAACAGCCCAAAAGAACAAGGTTCGAAATTATCACTAAACCCTTCAGGGGTTTCCAAGATTTTGTCTTGAGGTCTCGATGGTGCACCCTCCGACTCTACTTTAAGGGGACATGCAATTGACCCCACAAGAAAAAACAATTCCCTTCCACAATTGAAGGGAATGTCGTCCATCCCTATCCCTACTGATTTTAGGGACAAGCTTTTCAGAAATCTGAAAGGCTTGTACAGGATTGGGCGGGGGGGAGCAGGGATTGAGGACGCACAAACCAGGGCTTTTGAGTTGGAGGTGTGGTTGGAAGCCATTGTTGCTAGAGGAGAGAGATTAGGGTTTTAGGCTGTTTGCGGGGTTTGTTTCTGAAAAGAAGAACTGAGAACAGGGCATTTAAAGCGAGAGAGAGGGCACCCCAAAAACTTTTAAAGATCTCTTGATTTGCAACGGGTGAGAACATTAAAAGCGTGTGCCTTGGGAAGGAGGGAGGTTTAAAGAGAACACATTCCCATACGCATTGAACAACCAAGGGACGTACCTGTTCTTTCCGCTCGATCAAGATACCTGCCTGTTCTTTGCCGTTTGATTTTGACTCATTTGAACTGGGGGTGGCAGAGTTGCTCCAGTGACCGTTAGTACATCCCCTTATGCTGCACTCTTTTAAAAAACACGCAATTCGAGTGTATGCACTCATTGTACATAAATCACATCAGTTGCTAATGAGATTTGCAAATAAGGGAAGAGAACAAGGTGTAGAGGTTGTTTTTACCAAACCTAGTTCATGTCTTGGAAACAAGTATCTCAGGGTGTTCTTACCAACCCTAGTTGCAGTCTATTTCTTTCAAATTGATCTCTAGCCAGTGCCTTAGTGAATATATCAGCAATTTGATTTTCCGTTGTGTAAAAATTCATAGAAATTAAACCCTTTTCAACATTATCTCTCAAGAAATGATGTCGAATGTCAATATGCTTTGTTCTTTTATGTTGACATGGATTTTTGGCAATGTTAATTGCACTTGTGTTATCACAAAAAATAGGAATGCATCCAGTGTCAACACAAAAGTCCTTAAGCTGTTGTCTTATCCACAACAGTTGAGCACAACATGAAGCTGCTGCAACATATTCAACTTCTGCTGTGGACATGGCAACTGAATGTTGCTTCTTGGTAGCCCAAGATACCAAACAAGGTCCAAGAAAGTGAGCCATAACTGAGGTACTCTTTCTATCAACTAGGAATCCAGCGTAGTCAACGTCAGCATATCTAACAAGATCAAAATTGCAACCTCCAGGATACCATAAAGCTAAATTGGGTGTATGTTTCAAATATCTTAGCATCCGTTTAACAGCTTTAAGATGAGTCTCTTTAGGGCAAAACTGAAAACGGGCACATAAACCGACACTGAAAACAATGTCGGGCCTGCTAGCGGTAAGGTATAAGAGTGACCCTATCATGCCCCTATAGAGTTTCTCCTCAACTGAGGGACTCCTATCATCCATTACCAACTTAGTAGAAGGAGAAGTGGGAGTATCAATGGGCTTGGCCGACTCCATCCCAAAACGCTTAAGTAGTTCCTTAATATACTTTTGTTAATGGATCATGGTGCCGTTTGGAGTTTGCTTGATTTGTAAGCCTAAGAAAAAGTTAAGCTCACCCATCATGCTCATCTCAAACTCACTCCTCATCATATTTGAAAATTCATTGCATAAATCATGATGAGTTGCACCAAATATAATGTCATCAACATATATTTGGACAATCAATAAATGTTCCCCCTTAGATTTTAGAAACAAGGTATTGTCTACCTTGCCTCTTCTAAAATTATTTTCAAGTAAAAAACTTGACAAACGTTCATACCAAGCTCTAGGAGCTTGTTTTAAACCATAAAGAGCTTTGTCAAGTTTGAAAACATGGTTAGGAAATTCACTGTTTTCAAAACCAGGGGGTTGTTTGACATACACCTCTTCTTTAAGGTATCCGTTTAGGAATGCACTTTTCACATCCATTTGATATAGCTTGATTTCCATATGAGCTGCAAAGGCTATTAGGATTCGAATAGCCTCAATTCTAGCAACTGGTGCAAAGGTTTCTTCATAATCGATCCCTTCTTCTTGGTTATACCCTTGAACAACCAGCCGTGCCTTGTTCCTAGTGACTGTTCCTGACTCATCCAGTTTGTTTCGGAACACCCACTTGGTTCCAATAATTGTTCTCTCTGCAGGTTTAGGTACCAGGTGCCATACTCTGTTTCTTTCAAATTGATGGAGCTCTTCTTGCATTGCCGTGACCCAATCTGAATCTGCAAGAGCTTCATTCACATTCTTTGGCTCAATGTTAGAGAGAAAAGCATAGAAAGCACAAAAATTCTTAAGCTTAGACCTAGTTTGCACTCCACTGTTAATATCAGACAGAATTTGATCAAGGGGGTGTGAACTATGGTGCTTCCATAATCGTGGAGTAAGTGGATCCACAGACACATGCTCTACTCCAGCCGGAATATTTGGAGAATCAGGCTCACGAACACCTCCTGAGCCTGTTTTTGCACTTGTTTGTAAGTCTGCTCCTGAAGAACATGGTCCCGAACAGGGTTCAACGGTGTTTCCCCCTGTTTGGTGTTCACCTTGCCTGCTGTTTTGAGGAACAACTTCTGGGCCTGTTGTCTCTATGGTGTTCTTACCTTGTCTCTCATGGAGCAACACTTCTTTTCGAACAAGACCTAATTCAAATTCTTCCTCCTGTGCATTATTCTCACTCAACGAGTTAGATTCGTCAAAAAGCACATGCACACTTTCCTCAACGCACAAGGTTCTTTTGTTAAAAACTTTGTATGCATTGCTGTGAGAGGAATAACCGAGAAATATTGCCTCATCACTCCTGGGATCAAACTTTCCCAAAGCATCCTTCCCATTATTATGCACAAAACACCTACAACCGAATGTTCTTAAATGCATAATGTTGGGCTTTCTGCCTTTGAAGAGTTCGTAGGGAGTTTTGTTCAAAATAGGTCTAATCATACATTTATTCATAATGTAACATGATGTGTTCAAAGCTTCTGCCCAAAAGTTCCTAGAGAGACCACTAGCAATAAGCATTGTCCTAGTCATGTCTTCTAGGGTGCGGTTTTTGCGCTCAACCACCCCATTCTGTTGGAGTGTTCTTGGGGCCGAGAAGTTATGATCAACCTCATGCGTATTACAAAATTCTGTAAAACTTGTATTTTCAAATTCAGTACCATGATCAGACCTCAAGCTAACCAATGAGTGTCCTACTCTCTTTTCAACCTTTTTGAGAAAGGCAGTAAAATTCTCAAAAGTTTCATCCTTGGAGGCCAAGAACAGGGTCCAAGTAAATCGAGAGTAATCATCCACTATGACAAGCACATACCTCTTCCCACCTCTACTTGTTATCCTCATAGGACCACATAGATCAATGTGTAGTAATTCAAGAGGTCGGGTAGTGCTAACACACTTTTTTGATTTAAAAGACAATCTGACTTGTTTTCCTTTTGCACAAGCTTCACAAACCTTATCATCATTGAATTTGATGGAAGGTAGTCCAACAACTAGGTTTTTGGAAACAAGTTTGTTCAAAAGAGTGAGACTTACATGACCTAGTCTCTTGTGCCAGAGCATTATATCATCATTTAAAGCGCTCAAACAAGTCAGGTTGTTTTGGGGAAGTGTGGAAATACATACTTTGTAAACATTTTTGTGACGCTTCCCCTTCAATACAACGTCTCCTGTGTTGGTATTGACAACCAAGCAATGTGTTCGTGAGAACACCACTAGATTATTCTTATCACACAGTTGGGACACACTTAGTAAATTATGCTTTAAACCATCAACTAAGTGCACATTATCAATTGAGTGGGAGAGAGTTTTACCAATGCTACCTATACCGACAATTGTCCCAGACTTGCCGTTTCCAAAAGCCACGCTCCCACCGGTTGAAGCTGTAAGTGAGAGAAAGTTTGATTTTTCTCCGGTCATATGCCGCGAACACCCACTATCAACATACCACAGCTGCCTGTTTTCAAGGTTATTTTCTGAGCTATTTGCCAGGGTGTTTCTTACCCTGTTTGCTGGGTTGTTTGCGGGGTTGTTCTCTCTCACTTCATCCTGCAAAACAAATCAAGGGTTAGTTTTGGGAACCCAGATCCACTTAGGTCCCATTCTTTTAGACAAATAAAGCTCATCTTTCCTAATCCAGATTTGTTTCACATACCTTTCATTCTTTTCAATGGCATACCTTCTTGAAGGACATGAATATTGATAGTGACCAGTTTTATCACAATGAAAGCAAACAATGTTTTCAGGTAATCCCACGTACTTTCTATGGATTGGGTAAATGGTTCGTTTAGGCTTATATCCAAGTCCCTTTTTGTTTCGACTGTGGTGAATGTTTAACCAATTCAATGCTCTTGAGGACTTGTTCCAACGCTTGGTTGTGACAAGCTTGGTTTCCAGGTTTTCTATATTAGTATGCAAGCTCTTGTTCTCTTCGAGCAAAGACTCAACCATTCCTTCCACCTCAAGGAGTTTTTCCTCCACTCGAGAATAATCTCCCTCTTTTATAAAGAGGTTTTCCTTGAGCATGTTAATATTTTCATATAAGCCCAGTTTTTCATTTTTAAGGGTTTCATTTTCAAGTTCTAGGTCTCGGACATCTCGTTTCAATTCAGCACAAGTATCCATCAAGGTATACAAAAGTTCTTCGAGAGTTGCTTTATTGAGACCACGTACCTTGTTCTTGAGATCAGTCAAGCTGTTTGTGGATTCATCATCTGAGTCTGAGTCACTTTGTGCCATGAGAGCTACAGCATCTCCTTCACTTTCAGATTCACCTTCATCCTCAGAAGAGTCTCCCCAGGCAGCAAGCATAGCCTTCGAGAATCTTTTGCCTGAGGTGTTCACAGGTTGTTTTCGAACCTGTTTTCTGGGTTGTTCGAACTCCTGCTCTTCTCGAAGCAAAGGGCAGTTTTTCACAAGGTGATCTGGTTTGCCACATTTAAAACACCCTATGAACTGTTCTCGGGGGGTGTTTCTGGATTTACTGAAGTCCTTTCTTTTGCTGTTTTCTTTGACCTTTTTGGAGAATTTCTTGAACTTTCGTGTCATTAGGGCCATCTCTTCATCCTCAAGGTTAGAGTCATCATCCTCTTGTGCTTTCAAGGCAAGCCCACGATCCTTCTTCTGCTCCTCCTTTTGTTGTGAGTTCTTTCTAAGTTCATAGGTTTGAAGATTGCCAATCAACTCGTCGAGGGTGATCTTGTTCATGTCTTTAGCTTCTTGGATGGCTGTCACCTTCGCTTCCCAAGACCGAGGCAAAATCCTTAGAATCTTCCTCACCAGCTCTTCTGTGGTGAAGGATTTTCCCAGGGATTTTAGCTCGTTTGTTATGTGGGTGAAGCGTGTGTACATATCCATCACGTTCTCACGATCACCCATATCAAACAACTCATATTGCCTCATGAGTAGCTCAATACGTGATTGTTTGACTTGACTTGTTCCTTCATGAGCTACTTGGAGGGCATTCCATATCTCCTGGGCTGACTCACACTCCGAGATACGTGTATATTCATCTGGACCTAGGCCAAAATATAATAGCTTCTTGGCCTTGGCATTCTTTTCCATTTTCTTATAGTCTTCAGCATCAAACTCTATGGGTTCCTTGGGAACCTTCTTACCATCTTCAAGCACCTTGGTGGGAACAAGGGGCCCGTTCTTGATGAGCATCCATAACTCATAATCTTCTGCCTTAATATAGTTCTCCATCCTATTCTTCCACCAACTACAATGTTGGCCGTTGAAATAGGGTGGCCGAGTAATGGATTGCCCTTGAAGAATTCCTTGTGGTGTACTCATCTTCAGAATCTCTCAAGGTGTTAGCCCTTTTGTGAGAGAACCTGCTCTGATACCACTTGTTGAATTTAGGAGTACTTACCCACAAGAGGGGGGTGAATTGTGGTGTTCGATTTTCGCGTACTTACTGGCAAACACCTTCTTGATTACAGAGGTTGTTCTCGAATTACAAACAACCTTCTGACTTGTTTGCACCAGATGTTTTCAATTTGCTCAAAGGCGAAAATCAACAAGATAAATGCGGAAATAAAGCACACACAATTTTTCCGTGGAAAACAGCTCTAGCTCAACTGAGGTGTGAAAAACCACGACCTACCTCGTGTAGGATTTAACCACTTTCACTAACGGGCTGAACATGTTACAAAAGTAACACACCTTGTTACAACTTGCAACCATGTAACCTTCTTTTCTAAGAAAGGTTACACCACGTCCAAATCTCACCAGATTGGACACGTCCAAAGTCCACACGACTGAGGACCACTCACTCACTTTTCTGATCCAAGATCAGGGTTACAAAACACCTTACGGGGGTGCTTCTGATTTAAGCAGATGTAAGGTACAATGAGGTCCTAGTATGCCAATATCTTGAAAGCTCAGCTTAAACACAACTTGTCTCGGTTTTTCTTTTCTTAAGAGTAGCTCGAAAAATTCTTCTCACTAGAAAAACCACTTTTGCACTTCTCCCTTTTTACGTATGTTGTGTATGTTTCTCGTTTGTTCTCGTCTCTTGAATGGGAGTGAAATGTTGAGTTTTTAAACAAAAAAAAATCCAACGGTCAAAAACAAGGAGAAGTGATAAAATCAGCTATGTTTAGCAAAGAAAGATTTTTGCTTAGCACAAAGAATTCCAACGGCTAAAAGATCAATGAGGATAGAGTTTTCCCAATATTGTAGGGATTTGATTTTTGGAAGATAAAAGTCTATCTTTTCCCCTTTAAAAATAGTCGTGAGATACATGGGAAAGAATCTCAGCTTTGAATTTTGAATTAATCACTTCCCAAAGGATAAGAAAGAAATATTTTCGGTTTTGGTAAATATTTTCCAAAATCAGTTTTGCAAATCTCCCAAGGGATTTTCATATCAAAAAGATTTTCTACAGCTTAAATTGCTTGTCTTGGAATTTTATCAAAATATATTAGAGCTTTTGGCCAACCAAAATAAGTTTTCCAAAGTAAAAGGGTTTGGCCGTTGCAGTTTCAGAAACACCCTAGGTACCCTGTTTACAGGGTTGTTCAAACTTGGTGTTATGAAGCAAATAGCGCAACCGATTCAAGAGTGGTTAGTTAGAGACTTTTCAAGATTGGCATATTAATAAGAGTCTAAAAAATAAAACCTAAATTACCCAAGACATCTTGTTGTAGATCCAGTCATCTTGTTCAAGATGAATACGCTGCCCCAACCACCTAGACCAACCTGTTTGCCAGGTTGTTCTTGTATCGCTTGAGTTCAGAAAGGCCTGTTTGCTGGATTGTCCTTGAAACACCTAGCCTGTTTGCCAGGTTGTTCTTGTATTGCTTGAGTTCAGAAACTGATCTTAACACACAATCAACTCATCGAGGTGGTGTTCTTGACTTGAGCGTGAGTCGTCAAGGTATGAGACCTGTTCTTAAGACTTGTTCTCAACATTCAGCAAACAAGTTAAGATGCATATTGAAAATAACAGTGTATGCCTGTTTGGAGAACTTTGTTTGGAGCAACATTACTTAAGAGCATTTTACACTTGGGTTTGTTGTCATCAAAACTGAATATACTAATTCAACAACTAGAATGTGCATATTTGATGATATCATGGAGGCATGTTTATTCCCCTTTGTTAGCCCCTTTGAGCTTAAATCCTTTTTTTGTTGTGATCTCTTTATATTAGTCCTTGGCCAAACACATACTCCTACATTTAAGCCAAGTCTATGGAGCATCACTTCATCTATGTAATGGGTGATTTTGTGGATAATTGAGTTTAAAGTGGCTTTGGTATGTTGGTTTATTGAGGGATTGATGATATTGAGCATTTGTTTTGGTTCCCTCTTGTTTAGGTTGTGTATAGATATGTATTCAATTGTGAGTTGAAAGATCTTGTGCCTTTCAATAATTATAATTTTTGCTTCATTTTCCCCAAAAAAAAGAGAAAAAGAAAAAAAAGGAAGATAAAGTTATGTCCAAAAAAGAAGAGAAAATGAAAAAAAAAACCCAAAAAAAAAACTATGTGTTGGGCATGGCATACATATGTAGGTTGTGTTCCTTCTTTTTCAACTCATTTCCTATATGATTCATTTGGGATATGTTTATTGTATTTTGAGGTTCGGAGTGCTGGGGAACTTATTAGTTGTTTGGTGTTTTGTTGGTTGCTCCCTAATCACTTGGCTTAGTAGCTTCATATTGTCCCAAATGCATTTATCCACCTACTTTCTCTTAACCCTTCTAGCCCACATTACAACCTAGGTGAAGTCCTCTTGATTGTCTTGTGTATATAGCACTTTAGTGGAAGAGAATTTGAGAGCCTTATCAAGCATACGGTAGATTGCATTTTTGGAATGAAGCTTGAGTGAACCTATGCTAAATTTTAAGCACATGAGTTAGAGTGTTCCACATTTCCCAAAAGTTAGTCTCTACCGGTCCATTTGACTATAATCAATTCCATGTGCTTGCATGACATGCTTTGTGGTTCTTTGGGGGTGATCAAGTTTGATATTGAGCTTGTGGTATTATATTTCTTTGAAAACCTTCTCCTCCTGATTTTGAAATGTATTATGCACTATTTGGGGTTACCATTGATTGATATTCTTACTTGTGATATGTTATAACTTGCCTCCTTTAAGGAAGTTGTTATCTTTTTTAGTCATATGAGCATTCCACTTGTCGATTTTCTATAGTGTTTGCTTGAGGATGACCAACAGTTTAAGCATGGTGGAGTTTGATAAGTGCTTAATGTATAAATCGTTTTAGGGCAATTTTGCTTCATTTTTAGGAGATTTATGTGCTTCAAGTTATCATTTATACTCCAATTCTCGATTTATGACTAGGAATGGTTGTTTGATGATTATTACAGGAATTTGGACTATTTTGCCCTTGTTTTGACCCTTATTTTAGCATACTTTGACCCCCACGAATGCCCCTGAGTTGCCATGGCAGAAGAATTGAGTTCCAGCTAAGACAACAGTCAGCCCGTGGTGGATGCTACGGTCTGTGGTAAAGGCATAACTGCTAATCTCTTCATTTTCCCTAATCTTATGGCTGAGGTTGATTGTGTTTTTCTATAAATAAGGTGTCCCTCAGCAGCAGAACACACTTCCCATTCCATTGCTTTCCCTCTCTTCAAGTAGATTTGGATTTTTGATTAGAGCGGGGGAGAGCAAGTAGAAGAAGAAGATTTGCAAAGAAGCAAGATCGGATCCTGCAATCGAAAGATCATTTTGGCTGAGCAAACTCTTCTCTCTTCTCTTCTCTTTTTTTTTAGATTTATCATTTTAGAGTAGTTAAATGTTTAATTTAATCATGTGTGAGTAGTTTAATTTTTGTCTAGGGCTTTTAGTAGTACATGAAAGTGTTGTTAGATCATGTTTTAATCTATAGGATTCTGTTTGCTTCATGATTGATTTGATTTCATTCTATCAAGTGATTACCATGTTGTGAGTGGGTTTTTGGCCAAAGTTTGCTTGTACGCTTGAGACAATCAGGTGAAAAACTAAAATGTGACATTTGATTGTTAGACTGCTTGATTAGACTTGACAAATGTCGTCTTGAAAGAGAGATTTCCATGTTATGAGGACTAGAAAATAATCAAAGATGTTTAACTTGGATTAATACAAATTAGTTCGAAAGAACGACTTTTGCTTAGTTTAGGAAACTTTTGTTAAGTTTGAAAGAATAGCCTAAATTTTTGGAGAGATTGCAATTGCTTGAGATAAACCGATTAGACAAAAGCATATGTTCATCGTTTTGACCCAATCACCTTTCTTAACTATATGAATTCCTAGACCTCTTTTTCCTTGATTGATTTAGAGTGAGCATATTTGAAGTTGTTGAATCAAAACCCCTTGATTTAGAATTCGCATAGCATATCATGAGGGAATATAGCTCAATAGGTTAACCTAGTCTCTGTCGGATCAACCTTGATTTGCTCCAACGCCACCATGCGCTTGCGGCCGTATCAAGTTTTTGACGCCGTTGCCTGGGACTACCGTCAAATACTGGGTTTTTTCTCGATAGGTTTGACTAATCAATTTATTTTTCTTTTGAAAAAATTTAAAAAAAATTTAAAATTAACAAAAAAAATAATTGGAAAAAAAAACAATGGCAATTTTCCATTTTTCCTAATTCAAGCATGAATTGTTTTGGAAGTATTTTAAGGAGTTAAATGTTTTTCTTGCTCAATGTGGTTACTGTGTGGGTAAATGAAAACTTTTAGACATTATTGATGAGGGTGTAAATAGTAAAATCCGTATTCTTTTAGAGTTTTTGGGATTTTCAGGGTAAAAATATTGATGATGCATACTATTTGCTTGAGTGGATTACTTGGGATTCATTTGAGTTTGAGAAGGCTACTTGCGTTTCTAGATGTTCATTCTCTCACCCTTGCGCATTCTATTCTAGATCTTATTATGCTCTTTTTTGGTGTGATTTCTATAATTCTTCCGACCATGATATAAATTCGTGTCTTTATTATGCATACTATGCCCAACCTAACTTTGCACCACCCAAGGACAATACTGATTTTGTCCTATCCTTACATGATTCACACTTTCCTTTGGCTTAGTGAACAAGGCTTGAGTTGGGTGAACCTTTTAGGGTAGTTGTTAGGTGTAGCGTTACTAATGCATGTTTTGAGTCAGGAGATACTTTTGATGAGGTGTATGATCTAGTTGAGATGCCCTTGGGGGGGGGTCACGTGATGTATTTGTGCATAAGGAGTCCCCTAGCCTAGGTTTCGATAATAATGCTCTCCCTAATCCCATTATTCATTTCCATGTTTCACCTATCTGTTCATTCCCCTCTATTTCCCTCGAGTATTCTGTGGATGTGCCCGTGGATAATTCTATGATTTGTGATACTACTTTGGCCTGTAAGGATAACATGTTCAACATGCTTGGTGGGAATGTTGATAATTATCTGTCCCTAGGTTGTTTTAGAGGGTATGATGTCTCCCTTAACCCATATTGCATGTACTTGGTGGATAATCCTAGAAAAATCATGTAGAACACTTTCTTTGCTTTCTCTTTTGATTTTTCTATTGGTTTTACTTTGTTAAAGAGAGCACTAACTTTCTTTGCTATGATCATTTTCATGCTCTCTTATTGCCATGCTTGGAAACTCTATGCTAAGGAGTTTAATAATCTCCTACGTGTATTGACGATGTCTGATTTAAAGGTCGGAGTCTTGACTACGTGATGGAGTAGATGATGCTCTATGTGCCCCGGTTATTACGAAGCTGCATAGCTTAGGTGCACTTTACACCTAACCTGGTGAGATTGTTTTCTTTTGTTCCCCTTCTCTAGGTTTTCTTTCCTTCAAATAATAATGCTTTATCTAAGCATGGGAGAAGGGTAGTTAATATGTTTTCTATTCATTATTAGCTTGCATGCATGCTAGAGCATATAGGCTTAGGTTTCTTTTTGTTAGCATGTTGCATTTAGTTGATTTTCAGGCATGCATTTTAGATTTGCATATAAAGATGGTGTGGATTGGTTTGCGATAACCTCTGATAATGTGTTTGTTAGGCAAAATAAATTTCATGAGTTTGAGTAGCTTTTGATGTGTAATCCCATTTGGTGCTAAAATTTTTAAAGGTTTTGTAAAGATTTCTTATTCTAGCCCTTATCTTGATTGAGAACTATTTTATCCCTCAGAGTCCTTAGCACTAATATCTATACATTGGAGTCATTTTATAAGCTTAATGAGACTTTGGTAGATGTCTCGTGATATTTTGAGCCTTATTTTGACTAATTCATTATATTTAGCATTATGTTTCTTTCATGTGTGTGACACTTCTATGTTGCATCTCTAGAACTTGCCTTCACTCTTGTTCAAAAATATATTAACGTACATATTTGATGATGTGATAGAGGCATTTTTTTTTGGTTATTTAGCCACATAGCCAAATAGCCTACCCTTGTATTACATGTTTATTCTCCTTTGCTAGCCCCTTTAAGCCTAAATCCTTTTTTTGTTGCGATCCCTTCAGATTAGCCCTTGGCTAAACACATATTCTTACCTTTAAGCCAAGTCTCTAGAGCATCACTTCATCTATGTAGTAGGTGACATTGGGTATAATTGAGCTTAAGGCGGCAATTCTATGTTGGTTTGTTGAGGGATTGATGATATTGAGCATTTGCCTTGGATCCCTCTTGTTTGGGTTGTGTATAGATATGTATTCAGCTGTGAGTTGAAAGATAGTGATCCTATGCCTTTCAATAATTGCAATTTTTGTTTGATTTCCCCAAAAAAAAAAAAAAGAGAAAGAAAAAACGGAAGATAAAGTTACATTGAAAAAAAGAAAAGAGAAAATGAAAAGAAACCCCCAAAAAAAAAAAAAAACTATGTGCTTGGCATGAGATACATATGTAGCTTGTGTTCCTGGTTTTTCAACTCATTTCCTATATGATTCAATTAAGGAATGTTCGTTGTATTTTGAGGTTCGGAGTGCCAGTGAACTTATTAGTTGCTTGATGTTTTGTTGGCTGTTCCCTTGTCACTTAGCTAAGTAGCTCCACATTGTCCGAAATGCATTTGTCCACCTACTTTCCCTTAACCATTCTAGCCTACATCACAATCCAAGTGAAGTCCTCTTGATTGTCTTGTGCATATTGCATTTTAGTGGTGGAGAATTTGAGACCCTTGTCAAGCATATGGTAGGTTGCATCTTTGGAATGAGGCTTGAGTGTATCTATGCTAAATTTTAAACACATGAGTTAGAGTATTCCATATTTTCCAAAAGTGAGACTCTACTAGTCCATTCAGCTCTAATCAACTCCATGTGCTTGCATGACATGCTTTGTGGTTCTTTGGGGGTAATCAAGTTTGACATCAAGCTTGTGGTATTATACTTCTTCTCAAACCTTCTCCTCCTGATTTTGAAATGTGTGGTGCACTATTTGGGGTTGGCGTTGATTGATATTCTTACTTGTGATATGTTATGACTTGCCTACTTTAAGGAAGTTGTTGTCTTTTTGAGTCATATGTGCATTTCATTTGTTGGTTTTCTGTAGTGTTTGCTTGAGGACAAGCAACAGTTTAAGCATGGGGGAGTTTGATAAGTGCTTAATGTATGCATTATTTTAGGGCCATTTTGCTTCATTTTTAGGACATTTATGTGCTTTAAGTTATCATTTATACTCCAATTCTCAATTTATACCTAGGAATGGTTGTTTGATGACTGTGACAAGAATTTGGACCATTTTGCCCTTGCTTTAACCCTCGTTTGAGCAAACTGACCCCCACGGATGCCCTTAAGTCGTCATGCCCATGGAGCAAGAGAAGAGCAGAAGAATTGAGTTCCAGGTAAGACCATGGTTAGCCCATGATGGATGCCACGGTCCGTAGGGAAGGCATAACTACTAATCTCTTCATTTTCCCTCGTCGTGTGGCTGAGGTTGATTGTGTTTTTCTATAAATAGGGCGTCCCTTAGCAGCATAACACACTTCCTATTCCATTCCTTTTCCTCTCTTCAAGTGGATTTGGATTTTTGATTAGAGTGAGGGAGAGCAAGTAAAAGAAGAAGATTCATGAGGAAGCAGGATTGGGTCCTGCAATCGAAAGATCATTTTGGCCGAGAAAACTCTTCTCTCTTCTCTTCTCTTTTCCCTTTGGATTTATCACTTTAGAGCAGTTAGATGTTTAATTTAATCATGTGTGAGTAGTTTAATTTTTATCTAGGGTTTTAGTAGTATATGAATGCGTTGTTGGATCATGTTTTAATCTATAGGATTGTATTTGCTTCATGATTGGTTTGATTTCGTTCAATCAAGTCATTACCATCTTGTGAGTGGGTTTTTGGCCAAAGTTTGCTAGCATGCTTGAAACAATCGGGTGAAAAACTGAAAGATGATATTTGATTATTGGACTGCTTGATTAGACCTGACATAACATCGCCTTGAAAGAGAGATTTGCAAGTTAGGAGGACTAGAAAGTAATCGAAGATGTTTAACTTGAATTAATACAAATTAGTTCGAAAGAACAACTTTTGCTTAGTTTAGGCAAATTTTGTTGAGTTCGAAATAATATCCTAAATTTTTCGAGAGATTGTAATTCCACGAGATAAACCGATTAGACAAAAGGACATGTTCATCATTTAGATCCAATCACCTTTGTTAACCATATGAATTTCTAGAAATGTTTTTCCTTGATTGATTTAGAATTAGCATATTTGACGTTGTTGAATCAAAACCCCTTGATTTACGATTCGCTTAGCATATCTTGAATGAATGTAGCTCAATAGATCACCCTAGTCTCTATTGGATCGACCTTGATTTACTACAACGCCACCGTGCGCTTGCGGTCGTTTCACATTTTTAGCGCCGTTGCCAAGGACCAGCGTTGAATATTGGGTTTTTTTGGGATAGATTTGACTAAGCATTTTATTTTTCCTTTAAAAAATTGAAAAAAATTTAAAATTAACAAAAAAATGATTTGGAAAAAAAGGCAATTTTCCATTTTTCCTAATTCGAGCACGAATTGTTTTGGAGGTGTTTTAAGTTATTAAATGTTTTTCTTGCTCCATGTGGTTATTGTGTGGGTAAATGGGAAATTTTAGACATTATTGATGAAGTTGTGAATAGTGAAACCTGTATTCTTTTAGAGTGTTGGGATTTTCAGGATAAAAATGTTGATGATGCATGTTATTAGCTTGAGTGGATTACTTGGGATTCATTTGAGTTTGAGAAGGCTAGTTGTATTTCTAGATATTCATTCTCTGATCCTTGCGCATCCTATTCTAGATGTTATTATGCTCCTTTTTGGTGTGATTTCTGTAATTCTTCCAACCATGATACAAATTCGTGTCCTTATCATGCATGTTATGCTCAACCTAACTTTGCACCTCCCTGGGACAATAGTGATTTTGTCCTACCCTTACATGATTCATCCTTTCCTTTAGCTCAGTGCACGGGGCTCGAGTTGGGTGAGCCTTTTGAGGTAGTTGTTAGGTTGAGCGCTACTGATGCATGTTTTGAGTCAGGAGATATTTTTGGTGAGGCGCATAATCTAGTTGAGATGCCCTTGGGGGGATCACGTGTTGTGTCTATGCATAAGGAGTCTCCTAACCTTGGTTTTGATAATAATGTTCTCCCTAATCCCATTATTCATTTTTATATTTCACCTATCTGTTCATTACCCTCTATTTCCCCCGAGTATTCTTTAGATGTGCCCATGGATAATTTTATGATTTGCGATAATGCTTTGGGTTGTGAGGATAACATGTTCAACATGCTTGGTGGGAATGCTGATAATTTTCTGTCCCTAGGTTGTTTTAGAGGGTATGATGCCTCCCTTGGCCCATATTGCATGTACGTAGTGGATAATCCTAGAAAAATCATGTAAAACACTTTCTTTGCTTTCTCTTTTGATTTTCCTATTGGTTTTACTTTGTTGAAGAGAGCACTAACTTTCTTTGATGTGATTATTTTCATGCTCAGTTATTGCCATGCTTGGAAACTCTATGCTGAGGAGTTTGATACGTTCCGACATGCATTGACGGCATCCAATTTAAAGGTCTGAGTCTTGACTACATGATGAAGCGGCTGATGCTCCATGTGCCCCGATTATTACGAGCCCACATAGCTTAGGTGCACCTTGCACCTAATCTGGTGAGATTGTTTTCTTTTGTTCTCGTTCTCTAAGGTTTCTTTCATTTGAATAATAATGCTTTTTCCAAGCATGAGGGAAGGGTAGTTTCTATGTTTTCCATCTTGACTATTAGCTTCGATACATGCTAGAGCATATAGGTTTAGGTTTCTTTTTGTTAGCATGTTACATTTATTTGATTTTCTGGTTTGCCCTTTAGATTTGCATATAGAGATGGTGTGGATTGGTTTGAGACAACCTCCGATGATATGTTTGTTAGGCAAAATAGCTATCATGAGTTTGAGTAGCTTTTGACGTGTAATCTCTTTGGGTGCTAAAATTATTGAAGGTTTTATGAATATTTCTTTTGACCCTTGTCTTGATTCGGAACTATTTTATCCCTTGGAGTCCGTAGCACTAATGTTTGTATATGGGAGTCATTTTATGAGCTTAACGAGCCTTTGGTAGATGTCCCGCGAGATTTTAAGCCTTATTTGGGCTAATTCATTATATTTAATCTTATGTTTCTTTCATATGCGTGACTTTTACTATGTTGCATCTCTAGAACTTGCCTTCACTCTTGTTCAAAACTACATTAGCATGTGCATATTTGATAATATGATAGAGGCATTTTTTCGGTTATTTTAACCACATAGGCAAATAGCCTACTCTTATATTACATGTTTATTCCGCTTTACTAGCCCCTTTGAGCTTAAATTCTTTTTTTGTTGTGATTCCTTCATATTAGCCCTTCACCAAACACATATTCCTACCTTTAAGCTAAGTCTATGGAGCTTCACTTCATCTATGTAGTGGTTGATTTTGGAGATAATTGAGTTTAAGGTGGCTTTGGTATGTTGGTTTGTTGTGATAGTGAGCATTTGCTTTGGTTCTCTCTTGTTTGGGTTGTGTATACATATGTATTCAGCTATGAGTTGAAAGTTAGTGATCCTAAACCTTTCAATAATTGCAATTTTTTTTCATTTCCCGAAAAAAAAAGGGAAAAAGAAAAAAAGGAAGATAAAGTTATGTTGAAAAAAAAGGAGAAAATGAAAAAAAAAAACCAAAAAAAAAACTATGTGCTTGGCATGGGATACATATGTAGCTTGTGTTCCTTCTTTTTCAACTCATTTCCTATAAGATTCATTTGGAGTATGTTCATTGTATTTTGAGGTTTGGAATACTAGTGAACTTATTAGTTGCTTGATGTTTTATTAGTTGCCTCCTAGTCACTTGTTTAAGTAGCTCTACATTGTCCAAAATGTAATTGTCCACCTGCTTTCCCTTAACGCTTTTCGCCCACATTACAACCCAAGTGAAGTCCTCTTGATTATCTTGTGCATATTGCATTTTAGTGTTAGAAAATTTGAGAGCCTTGGCAAGCATATGGTAGATTGCATCTTTGGAATGAGTCTTGAGTGAACCTATGCTAAATTTTAAACACATGAGTTGAAGTGTTCCATATTTTCCAAAAGTGAGGCTCTAACGATCCATTTAACTCTAATCAATTCCATGTGCTTGCATGACATGCTTTGTGGTTCGTTGGGGGTGATTGAGTCTGATATCGATCTTGTGGTTTTATATTTCTTCGAAAACCTTCTCCTCTTGATTTTGAAATGTGTTGTGCACTATTTGGGGTTGTCATTGATTGATATTTTTACTTGTGATATGTTATGACTTACCTACTTTAGGGAATTTGTTATCTTTTTGAGTCGTATGTGCATTCCACTTATCGGTTTTCTATAGTGTTTGCTTGAGGACAAACAATAGTTTAAGCATGGGGGAGTTTGATAAGCGCTTAATGTATACATCGTTTTAGGGCCATTTTGCTTCATTTTTAGGAGAATTATGTACTTTAGGTTATCATTTATACTCCAATTTTCAATTTATGTTTGGGAATGGTTGTTTTATGATTATTCCAGGAATTTTGACCATTTTGCCCTTGTTTTGACCCTTATTTGAGCATACTTTGAGCCCCCATGGATACCTTTGAGTTGCCATGCCCGTGGAGCAATAGAAGATCAGAAGAATTGAGTTCCAGCCAAGACCACGGCCAGCTCGTGGTGGATGCCACAATCCGTGGTGAAGGCATAACTGCTAATCTCTTCGTTTTCCCTCATCGTGTGGCTGAGGTTGATTGTATTTTTCTGTAAATAGGGCGTCCCTCAGCAGCAGAACACACTTCCCATTCCATTCCTTTTCCTCTCTTCAAGTAGATTAGGATTTTAGATTAGAGTGAGGGAGGGCAAGTAGAAGAAGAAGATTCACAAGGAAGCGGGATTGGGTTCTGCAATCGAAAGATTCAAGCACGCATTTTGGCTGAGCAAACTCTTCTCTTCTCTTCTTTTCTCTTTTCTCTTTAGATTTACCATTTTACCATAGTTAGATGTTTAATTTGATCATGTGTGAGTAGCTTAATTTTTTCCTAGGAATTTAGTAATATATGAAAGTGTTATTGGATCATGTTTTAATCTATTGGATCATGTTTTAATCTGTGTTTGCTTCATAATTGGTTTGATTTCAGTCTATCAAGTGGTTATCATGTTGTGAGTGTGTTTTGGTCAAAGTATGCTTGCACGCTTGAAACAATCAGGTGAAAAACTGAAAGGTGACATTTGATTGTTGGACTGCTTGATTAAACCTGACATAACGTCATCTCGAAAGAAACATTTGCATGTTAGGAGGACTAAAAGGTAATCGAAGATGTTTAACATGGATTAAAGCAAATTAGTTCGAAAGAACAGCTTTTGCTTAGTTTAGGCAAATTTTGTTGAGTTCGAAAGAATAGCCTAAATTTTTGGAGAGATTACAATTCCTCGAGATAAATCGATTAGACAAAAGCACATGTTCAGCATTTTGATCCAATCTCCTTTGTTAACCATATGAATTCCTAGACATGCTTTTCCTTGATTGATTTAGAATTAGCATATTTGAAGTTGTTGAATCAAAATCCCTTGATTTAGGATTCGCTTAGCATGTCTTGAGGGAATATACCTCAATAAATCAACCTAACCTTTATAGGATCGACATTGATTTGCTACAACGCCACCATGTGCTTGCGGCCATATCAAGTTTTTCTTTCAATTTTTTATTTTTTGAGGAAAACATTTAATCGCTTAAAATACCTCCAAAATAATTCATGCTCGAATTGGGGAAAATGAAAAATTGCCATCGTTGTAATTCTTTTTCTTTTAACTTTTTAATTTTTCTGAATCTTTTTTTTTTTTGGTTTTTTTTTCAAAGGAAAACAAAATTCTTTGTCAAGCCTATTGAGAAAAACCTAATGTTCGATGCTAGTCCCGGCAACGGTGCCGAAAACTTAATAAGCCCGCAAGCCCGGTGGCACTATAGCAAGTCAAGGTCGATCCCACAGAGAATAGGTAGATCTATTGGGTTGTATTCTCTTAAGATATGCTAAGCAAATCAAAAATTTAGATTTATAAAAATACAAAGATAAGGAAACAATTATAACTAACTCAGGGGTTTCAATTTAACAACTTCAAATTCACTAATTTAGGAGAAATGCCTAGGAATTCATGTAGTTATGAAAGTTGATTGGATCAAAATGATGAATATATGCTTTTCTCTAATCGGTTTATTTCGAGGAATTGCAATCTATCCAAAATTTTGGTCTATTCCTTCGAACTCAACCAAATTTGCCTAAACTAAGCAAAAGTCATTCTTTCAAACTAATTATGTCTTAATCTAAGTTAAACATCTTTGATTACTTTCTAGTCCTCCTACCATGCAAATCTCTCTTTCGAGACGACGTTATATCATGTCTAATCAAGCAGTGCAATAATTAAATATCATCTTTCAGTTTTTCACCCAATTGTTTCAAGCGTACAAGCAAACTTTGGCCAAAAACCCACTCACAACATGACAATCACTTGATAGAACGAAATGAGACCAATCATGAAGCAAACACAATCCTATAAATTAATACATGATCCAACAATACTTTCATATACTACTAAATCCCTATATAAAAATTAAGCTACTCACACATGATTAAATTAAACATCTAAATACTCTAAAATGATAAATCTAAAGAGAAAAGAGAACAGAAGAGAGAAGAGTTTGCTCAGACAAAATGCGTGCTTGAATCTTTCGATTGCAGAACCGGATCCTGCTTCACTTCCTCACTTATGTTTAATTCTACATAAGTAAGGCAAATAAAGGCTTGCTCTTACTAATGGCTCTTTTCACCCATGTTTCACTCATAAATAGGCTTTTTTCACTTCCCTTCCTGAGCTTAGATTTGAGGAGTTTAGGTGGAGGTAGCAGGGTCAAAGTAAGATAACAACCCATGAACTTGAAGGCATAAGTATTGCCATGTCCATTATGAATCACATAGTTGTCAAACAACTTACCAAACAACAAGTGACATGGATCCATGGGAAGAATATCACATAGTACTTCACCACAATATAGACCAACTGAAAATGCAACCAGTGCTTGCTTAGAAAAGGTTACCTGTAACACCCTCAGCCCCTAGGGTCAGGAGCGTTATGTTTTCTTACATGTTACCTAATTCCTGAGACGAAACGGACAGAGTTTCTCCTAAAAACGGACCGTTCCCAGGCTAAAAGCCTTACAATAATCCCCTGCAAATCAATAGAAGCGCATAATATTTGAAACAAACTCAACGACCACACGCTGGAGTCCATAACTTAACGAGCCACCCGCTCGGAGTACACCAAACAGAATAGTTCTTTAATACAGGAAAAGTAAAAGGTACAACTCAACAGTCTACACAACCGGAGTATTGGGGTTTACATCCCAAAACACAGCTAATTTCGAATAAAAACATCTAACTAGATAGATTGTTGGCTCACATGGCCATACAAAGCGACCCCAAACAATATGCATTATATGAGTTAGAAAACTTAGTTCACGACATTACAAACTAGGAATACGTTATATTACATCATTAAACACATGAATCTACTTCTATATGGCACACATGACTCCTTTTTTTTTTCAAGTAGGGGTAAACTCCGGCTCGCATCAATAGCTTGACTTCCACCTGTCATAACAAAAGCATGGGGAAAAAGGGGAAAAAGTAATGGGATGAGCAACCACACGCTCAATGAAAATTCCCCTACTCCCTAAAACCCAAAGCAGTTGCAGGCAATAATACTGATAATAATAGCCACATATCACATATTCATACTTTACTATCATATTAGGCACTCAAAATCCCTAAGGAGAGATCACCACCCTTAAAAGACTTCATTCTAACCCCTCAACTCGTTCCTGGGTCCTTAATGATCAATCTTCCTTTCTAACAAACATTCAGACACTTAATCAAGTAGCACAAGGATGAATATGATGCTTTCAAACACATTTATGAAAACATAGTGACTCTCGTTATATTCAAAGAACAGTTTATAAATCATGCTAACTTTTTTATGCTTATAACTCTTCTAAAAGTTCTTGAAACACCCAAATTGGTAAGAAAGGCTTGCAAGAACATTCTTTCATAAGATAAGTATCTTGAAAAGCTTAAATGTATGATGCATTACTAGGATGTAGCTATACTTCATTTGAAACTTCATTTAAACTATATTCAGAACATATTCATAAAAGATATGCAGGTTCCGTACATTTGAAAACTTTCTTCTTTTCTTTAAAAACGCTTTACTTAGCCTCTTGAGGCTCGTGTTACTTAAAAGAAACTTCTTTTCTCACTCATTAGAAACTTACTCATAGCATAAAAACATCTTATTGTGCTGGCTAGGGAGGTCAACACTGCCCTTAAGTGAGATCGTCACTCTCAATCTACGTTGCCACCGGGGTATACGTACTTAACTTTTGACCAAAACGCGTCTTAGCAGAGCAACTCTAACCTAGATACTGTCCTCTGTGGGGCAACAGCTCACACCAGGATAATCATATCCTGAGTCCAGTCCCCCTCAAGGTTTTCTTATGCGTCACACGTCATAACTTATCTGGGGAATAGCTCACACCAAGATAGTTCATATCTTGAGTCCAGTTCCCAGAAATAGCTCACACCAAGATAACTCATATGTTGAGTCCAATTCCTAACTTATCTTAGGGGGAAACAGCTCACGCCATCTTTGCGTCCAGTTTCCAGGAACAGCTCACACTAAGATAACTCATATCTTGAGTCCAGTTCCTACCTTCTGGCCAATTGCCTAGCACTTTCTTAGCCTTTAGATCGTATTTCATTTCTCTTTTTCAAATGCTTACTTTGCTGAAAACTTACTTTTAAACAAAACGACTATAATCTTTCTAAATGCTTATAGCTCATTTCATTTTGAGCTTAAAAACATCTTATAAACGTACTACTCGTAATATGACTTTACTTTTAACTTTAAAAGCCGCTTATAAACGTAATACGTTTACTAATTCATAAAACAACTTCGTTTCTAACTTAAAAGCTTCGTATGAACGTAATTAGTTGGCTAAATCGTAAAACGATTTCATTTTCAACTTAAAAGCTTCTTAATAACGTAATACGTTCGTTAGTTTGTAAAACGACTTCGTTTTAATCTTACAAGCTCCTTATAAACGAAATAAGATTTGTTGACACGTAAATCGGCTTCGTGAATAACTTAAAGGCTTCTTATAAACGTAAAATATTTTCTAAATCGTAAAACGGCTTAATTTCTCACTTAAATGCTTCGTATAAATGTAATAGAGCTGCTAAATTGTAAAACGGCTTCGTCCTCAACTTAAGAACTTCTTATAAATGTAAAACGATTGCTAACTCATAAACGACTCCATTTTTTATCTAAAAAGCTTCTTTTAAACGTAATATGTTTGCTAAATCGTAAAGCAACTTTGTGTATAACTTAGAAAGCTTCTCTTAAACATAATACGTCTATTAATTCGCAAAACGACTTCATTTCTATCTTAAAAGCTTCTTAAGAACGTAAAGTGATCGCTAGTTCGTAAAACGATTCCATTTTAGCTTAAAGGCTTCTAGATAACGTAATACATTTACTAATTCGTGGAACAACTTCGATTTTAGCTAAAAGCTTATTATAAGCATAATAGGTTCGCTAATTCATAAACGAACCCATTTAAAACTCAAAATACTTTAGTTAGCATTTAACTCAAATCAAATTTGTAATTAAAACTTCAGTTGTTATTCTATAATTCCTTCCAATTCCTTTTTAAAATTCAAGAAGGGTGTATAAATGAACTAAAGGCTTAAAACGCTCCCAAACTCGCTACTGTTCAAAAACTATAAGCATTTGGCTCGTTAATGAGATAACGAGGTTTCTTTGTAAGCTTTCAATGTGAACGTTTCTTAAACAGGATGGAGTTACTGACTTATAACTCGAAACTTAATAGAAATTTAAATAAGCAAATAGCATACAATCAGCTAAACCCATAATTAGCCTTGAAATGGCCCTTTTCAAGTCGTTTAAATCCCTTAAACATAAAGAGGGGTCATAAACGAACCGATGTCTTAAAATCATTTTCGAACTCACTTTTACCTTGCTTTTAAACTCCCTAAACCTATTGACCATTCAGTCGGATCACACATTGAGTAGTTTGACGGTTTAGGATCTTTTTAAACCACGAAAATCTCAACAAATTATCAGGCAACTGATGAACATTGGAAACTCTTTGAAATCATATAAATAGGCATTTACGCACATTTAAAGATTTCTAAAATGCAAATCAGACACAACACACTCTTTCATCAAGGAGGGAGTAGGGAAAATCACAAGGCACGTTTAATTCATGTCGTATAAACAATTTCCATAATCACCTCGCAATTCACATGATTGCAGTTATTATCAACTCCAGACTCCCTCCTCACACAGCACCGACCACAAAAGTACCTCCAATCACGTATCAGTTTCACCTCAAATCCACACAACTACCAGCTCGGTCTCCAATTTAGTACAATATAATTCAATCATTACATAGCAAAATCCATAACCACAAGGTTAGTACGCAATTATATAATTCATCAATGTGATCGAGAGAGCAGTTTAACTGAATTAACCAATCATAATACGGCATAACGAAAGCTCCAAAAGTCGCCTAATCGACTAAACCAACGATTGATACTACAAATTCAACATGTCTTGATTGAATCCTCAGCTAACAACATGTTACCAACATAATACTAGGCTCAATTTAACTGCATATGCTGACATTGTATAGGCAGATTAGTTATTCCAAAATCACCTAATCGTCAAACATATCAATTTATGGATCCGCTCGCCTAATCAATGACATGCAACAGTTATCTAACATCAAACTTGCCCAATTTGAAAGCTAAATTACTCAATTCTGCCCCAAACATCAATATTTAATCCCCAAACTCAGTAAAACTGCCTAATCTAACATGATTATCGAAAACAGTTAGAAATTAATAGTCATTTAGGAGAGGAGAAAACCCACCTCAAATCCAAGCTATATGTACGCGAATTGGCTGGATTGAAGTTAGAATCGAGCTCCACACACCCAGAAAATCCCTCTGTTCTCCGCGTAAGATTTGATCAAATCAGACCCAAAACCCTAACTCACAATTTTTGCCAAAATTAAGCACGGTTGACTCAATTTAAAGGGGATTGAAGTAAGGATTCAATTTATAGAGGCAAGGGTGTTCGAATTTTTATCTGCACGCACGAAAGTGGCCAGGTGCTCGGCTGGTTCTTCGCCGAAATCAGCCCTGCCTGCGCCCGAATTTTGGCTCAGCCTCCCGTAGAGGGCTCGCCGGCGCCTGGGTTGGTTGGGTTGGGGCTCGATTTGGCCGGTCGTGGTGCGTGTATGGAGGAGAAGTGAAGAAGGAGATGAGAACCAGAGGTGTGAGGAGGGGGAGATGGAAATCGGGTTAGGGGGGTCACGACAGGAAGGGGAAAGAAGAACGGGCTAGGGGAAATTATAAGAATGCCCCTCTTCCATTTTTTTTGTCCCAAGCTGGTTAATAATCGATACCACTGGTTTAATTCGTAACCCATATTCTAAACCCAAATTGCTAATATAATATTTCATCGATTACTCGATCCTAAATACAGGCAGGTTCGATTAAATAATATCGAACTGCTTCTAAGATTGGCAGCTTAATCGTATTCGGGTTCCTAATCAATTTAGTATCCGTTAATAACCGTTAATAACGTTTATTAAAAATCGTCGAAAGATTTTCAAAACTAATAATAATATTAATAATAATAATTAGTGATGATAACATTCTTTTTAATAAAATTAACGTTCACATAGGTATTTAGAAAATAATTTTCGCCCATATCGCTAATAAAATATGGTTTTTATAACGTAAAAAGGCGTGACGAACAGGTTAATAGAAAATAAGGTATGCGGGCCTTACATTACCTCGCTTCCTTGTTTGAGCCATTGGAGAGACTAAGGGGTGGGATGCACGTTGGTGGGTAATTAAAGTTTGTCAATAGGTGTTGTGGAAGATACATTGTTATAGCTTCTACCATCAATGATAAGCTCACATACCTTGCCTTCGATAGTGCATAGAGTATGGATAATTTGCTTCTTGAGCTTAGATCAAGTCTTGATTTTGGATTTGGCTTCTCTACCCCTACTCTTCTTGAAATGTTCATACCATAATGAAGCATACTCCTTCATCTTAAGAATGGCCCAACTTGAAGGCCTTCTTATCATTATAATCTTTGAGTTCAAAGATCCTCTCAAAGGCTTGAACCCAATCAAGATAGTTCACCTAGTTAAGATTGCCATCAAATTCTAGAGCCTTAACTTTTAGATCCTGAAGGTCATCCCTTCAATGCCTTAGTCTTCTTGGTCTTCCTCCCTCATCATCAAAGTCTTCATAGGAGGAAGAATAATCGATGTCAATAGGGCAAGCATCATAGCCTCATCGATAAGGGTTTCTTGGAGTGGATTTCCTTACTTGTGATACCTCTTGAGTGAGCTTCCTTATTTTTCTTAAAGCCCTACAAGGGCCCTAGCTATCTCATTGGCTTGCTCAAAAGGAATGTTTAAGGAGTAAGAAAGATTGCCCCCACTAATCAGGGTTGATAGAAAGGTTAAAGGAGGAAAAAGGATGGAAAAAAATAGGGGAGGCACAGGTGTGCTGAAGGAGCATAGGTAGGAAAACAGTGAAAAGTGAGGGGGCATGGTTGTGCTCTGTAAGTCATGCTAGATCTCTAAAATAAGATTTAAGAGTGTAGGAAGGGGGCATGGTCATGCCAGACAGCACAGGGTGCTCGTGCCAAATCCCAGGGTCAAATTTTCAAGGTGCAGGATTTTAGCACGGGCGTGCCAAGTGGCATGGGGTGGCAGTGCTAAATTTCTAGTTTCGTATTTTTAGCCTTTTTATAAAGTTTTATAGATATGTTTAGGTTGAGGTTTGCATTTGGGCTATAATTAGGGTCCTTTGTGGACTAGATAAGAGATTTAAAGAGGAAGAACTAATGTCAAAATAGTATAGAAAGGGGGAAACTTTAAGCAAATTCAACACAAGGATGGGTGGAATGGATGCTTACCAAGAGATAGGATCATTGTACTCTGATACCAATTGATGCATGGTGAATTCCATTTGTCTAAATATAGGTACGAAGTGCATGCAGATGAGCCCATGCAAAGACCAATCTCTCGAAAGATCAACCGAGAGAGAGAGAGAGAGAGAGAGAGAGAGAGAGAGAGAGAGAGAGAGTTTCTAAATTAAAAAAGTCTATAATGGAGTAGATTTAACATTTGAAATAGGTAGCAAGTGGATAAATCAACCCACCCTCTAACCCTTTAAAGCCTTAGTACTAATGATTAGATTAAAGGGAAGAATTGAATCACCACCCTCGTAAGAGAGATAAAGAATTTAAGATTTTGAGGAAAAGCCAGTGGACATACACACACACACACACACACACACACACACACACACACACACACACACATATATACACACATATGTATGGAGGTATATATACATATATAAATATATACATATAGATA